>CAUYRT010071406.1:0-36767 GCA_963574885.1 Lepilemur ruficaudatus
AGGTTTTTGAATGTAACAAGATAAGTCAACTTGAGTGGTAATATATTTTGGGAAATCAGCTCACTACAAATTGTGACTGTAAACATTGTACTGTAAATGCTTTGTAGTTTTCCCCCAATTAAAAAAAAAAAAAAAAGTCCAGCCCAAGTCACTAACCTGCAGGTTAGAAATTAATTGTAATTGCTTGGTATTTTAAGCCAAAACATTTTGGAAGACAGTTGTTATGCAGCATTATTGTAGCAATAGTAACTGAAGGGGAGACCATTCCAAGTAAAATAAGATAAGAAATGTGTGCCTGTGATCTGTGCAAAGACATAAGTAATAAATAACAACAACAAAAAAAAGTAAGAGGCAGGCGTATTAAATTCATAATGTGGGAATAGCATGAAAATACGAAAAAAGGCAAATCACTAGCATCTTTAAAACACTTGAATGGTTACTTCTTGATGACTAAATTGATTTAAAACTACTTAGCCTAAAATCTAAGGCGTATTCCTATTTTCATTTCCAGTCTTACTTTTCCCTGGAATCCTGCCACTCTTACATAAATGCAACCTTTGGTTTAGACATGCTGGAAAGCTTGGTGTTTGCCAAACAAACCCATTCCTATCCTTTCCACGTTTCTCTTTATCATCTTCATAACGCCTGAGAAGCACTACTGCTAACATCTTGCCACTATCTATAAAGTTACATCACATGTTTTAGGGCAGAAATTCCTCCAATTCACATTCTCCTCTCCCTCCTATCTTTGGAAAACTATTTCCTCAAACTTCCTCTGCCTGGAGTTATAAACTTAGTTATATCAGTAGTGATATGTTATACAGCCTCCTGGAAGTTTCTCCACAGTCACAGTTATTTCTGAGAATGACCTGAAATCAAGAATAAGTCAACCAGCTGATATTTGTCAGCCGCCATTTTTCTCCTGATTTGAATCCCTTTAGGAACCTCCACATTGCCTACCATAAGACCCACTACAATGAATTTAGGGCCAAAATATTGTAATGATGACTCTTACAGCAATTTTATGTAATCGGTATCTGTAGTTACAATTACAATAACAGAGCATGTTGTAAGAATGGTTATTGAATAAGGTCCTAACAGGGAACTATTTTAAAGGTAGAGCATATTAGTGGCATTGGCATAATAATTTATGCTGGTGATTAAAATTGGGAAGGAGAATAAAAGGAAAGGTGTCAGAGGGAGAGTATCTGCAGATTTGACTTGTGTTTATACATGATTTCCTGGTGATTCTGGCTAATGACAGATATCATACAGAGTCTTCATAATCACTGTCTGTCCACCTTGCCTGCTACCCTCTGGCCACACTGATCTTCCTAAAATTTGCTCATTCCCACCTTAAGGGATTTTCCCAGAGAATTCTCTTCCTTTCGATCCTCTCAGTGATCATCTTCTCATTCAGGCCTCAGTTTAAATATCACTTACTCAGAAATACTTTCCCTGACCAATCTAAAGTAGCTACCTAGTCACTCTCTAGGTTATTTTTTATTTGTTATTTTTTGTATAACATATGCCATATCTGCTATGTTCATATTTATTTGTTTGGTTCAATATTTTCTCTCTCTCCACCCCACTCCCACTAAAATTTAAGTCATATAAGATCTCATCTTTCCTGGTTACTGATTTATCTTCAGTACCTAGATGAGTGTTAGACACCTAGTAATTATTAAATAAGTATTTGTGGAATGAATAAATCAAAAAGAAAAGTGCTACCAAGATCAAAGAAAATCAGCTAACTATAAAGGCCCTCAACTCAAACAAACCATAAGCTGAGTGCAGTTTTAGTAAGATTGTCATGTCTCCACATCAATAGACCAGCACGATCCTATGTAACTCACTTTGTGGGCATCTGTTAAAGAGCTCTCCTCTCAATAGCATCTTCTATCTTACGGATATCAACTTCCCTGGACATTAATTGATTTTTTTAAAACCCCACTAAAATGTAAACTCTTTGAAGGCAGGGATCTTGTCTGCCTTGTTCCCAACTGATTCTTCAGCCCCCATCACTTTGCTTGAAAAATATTAACCGGCACACAGAGCATGACATTTTACCAAATAGTTGTTGATTATTTGTTAAATCAATGAAAGAAAAGGGAATAAAGTGTTCAAATAGGTCCTGTCAAGATTTTTTGGCTTATATAAGAGAGCTCTAAAAATAGAGCTCATCTTGGAGATAGTCCATCTTTCCATGCCTTTTATAAAAAAAGAAAATCTGAAATATTTTCCAATTTTCTTCTATCTGGGGGTAACTCTGAATGGGTTGTGAAATCGAGCCATTTTTGCACAGGGCTGTAGGCGAAAGAGTATATGCAGTTTCAATTATTACTTTAAAGGGAAAGGAAAACAGAATTCTTTGTTTGTTAGCACCTCATTTTAAGCCTTCCTCTTAAAGATCTGGAATTTATAGACATAACAGTCTCTTTATTACTGACATCAAAATTCTGCCAAACACATGCACTTACTCTATAAATATTTAATGTCAAACTACAACATACTAAAGTTTGGGGATATAACCGATTCCCTCAATCACAGAGTGTGTGAGAGGGATCATGCAGGTTTTATATCAAACATATAGCAGGAGACTTTGTAGCTAGGAAGGCCTTCAAGGAGCAAGAGACCTAAAGAATGTTTAAGATATAATTAGAAGATGAAGAGAAGTATGGAAGAGATCCTTCCCTGGCAAGACACCTTCATGTCATAAGGGTAAGGGGTGAGAGCGTTGCTTATTCAAGGAACTAAAAGCAATTAATATGGTTGATACAGAGAGTGCAGGGAGAGGGTGGCAAGAGATAGGGCTGGACTTCAGCAGAGGCTGGATAACAAAGTATTTTATTAGCTGAATTACTTTGTTCTCATCGGAACCCTGTGCAGCAGTGAGAAAGGATCAGTTCCCCAAAAGAAGTTAATTGCTCCCACCAAGATGATGTTGGCACCGAACAGACAAAACAAGAGCAACACGCTGCATTGCCTAACCTAAACTATTACTGGTCCTAGAAATGTTGGTTTTGCTAAGATTCCACTGTGTACTATTTGAAGTCTGGCTCTCGAGCTACAATCCAGTTGACTTAATTGTGCATCAATCCCATACAGAGTGACATTTGGGAAGATGACATCCTGAGAAAGGTAAAGGCAACCTCGTAACCTTGTACTGCCAATTTGCTCACGTGTAACTCTTAATATTCTCTGTCAGATCCTGGCAAAGCTCTGTGACATCTTACATACTGATTCTCTGGCAGAAGTTCTGCAGTGGCTGCTTCACGCAAGTTCAAAAGGTGAGATTAAGATAAGCATTTTTAAACACGGAGCTCAGCTTATTTTTAGAAACTGGGAATATGCCAATATCTGAAGTTTTTTACTTTGAATTTGCAAAGATAATATTGCAGCATTATTTCCAGTATCAGAATCATTGCAGCTATATATCCAACCGCATACATGTTGGTCATTCAATGACCCCAAATTCAGCATGCCTCCGATTGGACTCATTTGGGTGATAGGAAACACTTGTGTCCAGGGGAGGCCTTATTTTCAGGTAGGGCTGGTTTGTGCTTCTCCACCAGAGTCCACACACCCAGGGCTCTCCTTGAGCAGCTCCTCTGGCCTGCTGGGCACGCTGAACACAGTTTCTTTCTTTCCTTTGGTGTGGACAGCAGTAGCACAGCCTTCCAAGTTGCAGACTCTAATAGCTCTGCCAATCCCCCATCAACTCAGTCAACTCCCTGTCTCCTCCGGGCCCTTCTTGTCCTGTCCCGTGAAAACACATGCCATTCCCAAGCAGGACAAGCATAAATGGCATGGAGCAGCGATCCTCAGACCTAGCTAGCTAGCTAGTCCCCAGACTGACTGAGGCACGACCTCTGAGGTGGGACCTGAGAATTTGCATTTCTAGCAAGTTCCCAGGTGATGCCGATGATGCTGGTCTGGGGACCACTCTCTGAGAACCACTGCACTGATCAGTGTTGGGAAATACCAATGTCTGAGGAACAGAGTAATGTTTTCAAATGAGCAGCATTTTGCAAACAGTACCTTACCCGAGGAATTCGATACTGCTTTGCAAGCAATTGAGAAGGGCTTGGGGACAATGGGTCTCTAGGTATTTTCTATTTTTTTTTCCCCTTTTTAAGAATGTAACATTTAATAAAGTACACAGGTGATAAATGCTTCTTGTTAGGAGAGAGAGCAGATGAACCAGAAAGAAAAAGAAAAAGAAAAAAAAAACATGAGAAAGAACAGGAATAATCAATAAAATTACCACAGACATTTCAGTGAATACTTCGGTGTCTATCTTTCTAGATATACCTGTGACTAGTGATTATTTCTAGCCAACATGATAATGACAACGTTTGCTCCCCCCATCTCTTTTTTTTCTTTTAAATCAGAAAAAGAGTGGGTCTCAGCTTTGGTTCATTCGGAGCTGGCTGAGATAAACCTGTTGACTTCTCGCAGAAGAAACACGTCAAAGGAACCAGCAGCGGGGACTGGGAAGCCACCCACCGTGAACTCACCACCCACAGTTAAGCCACCCCCAAATTCACCTGCAAAATCAACAGTGCTGAGCAGCATTAGAGAAGAACATCAACCAACCAGGTGAGCAGACAAAATGGCTGCCCAGCGCACCTGAGGTCCATGAAAACTGAATTCTCGTCATTTACCTTTCAAAATGCTAACAATATTGTTGTTCTAAGTCTCCTCTTTATTCAGTAAATGACCACAATATATGTTTGTTTTCATTTTCCTAAATGTAATATGAGTTGTTCTCAACTCTATTGTTTAGAACATTCTGGAACCATTAATATGTCTTCCTTCTCCAACACTCTTTCTTTTTGAGGAAAATCACTTTTTCACTAAAGGCAAAACAAGAGCAGTTATCTTAGAAATCTAAGAAAATAAAAATTTTATTTATTTTTTTTTTAGTTTGACTAAAAATAGAAGCAATTAAGGAAACCAACACTGTATTGCTATGGTTATTGTGTGTTTTGTCAAGCGCATATCACGCAGGTATCACTTTTTTGTGTAGAACAATACAAGCGTGAAATAAATGGCTTCGCTTCATTTTCTCTGACACACCCCTGGGGGTTTCCAGAGAGAAAAATAACTACTAAGAGAACTGGAAATTATTTCAGGGGAATTTTTTCTTAAACCCTGTAGTTTCAGTAACAGAAGAAAAATACATATTTCTATATAAAATAGCAGGACGAAAGAATATGTGGTAAGATGTTATTTAAGCTGGGAGAGAAAATTTTGTGCCTTAAAGTTAAAAGTTGAGTAAAGCTTAAAGTTAGAGAAATATAGTGTTTTTGAAAACATAAATATGTCACTTTAAAACAGCATTAAGACAGAAAAAAATTTTGTATTGCTATTTGATCAGAAACTGGGAGGTAACAAAAGGGTCATTCTCTGTCTTAGTGACTAACATCATATACTTGCTAGATAGGTGCTCAGAACAAGGAGTATTTTTCATTGGGAAGTAAATTTAATTCTGTATGCATTAAAAAACAAAGAACCGGGATAGCATATTTAAGATACACATATACTGAGCTTATTGATGATAGTGTAGTCTATAGAAAATACTTGTCTGTATGTGTGAAATGTACTTTTTCCTTTTTTTTTCTTGTTTAAAAATATTAGAATGGAAGGCCGGGCGCGGTGGCTCATGCCTGTAATCCTAGCACTCTGGGAGGTCGAGGCGGGAGGATCGCTCAAAGTCAGGAGTTCGAAACCAGCCTGAGCAAGAGCGAGACCCCATCTCTACTACAAATAGAAAGAAATTAATTGGACAACTAAATATACAGAAAAAATTAGTCGGGCATGGTGGTGCATGCCTGTAGTCCCAGCTACTCGGGAGGCTGAGGCAGGAGGATGGCTTGAGCCCAGGAGTTTGAGGTTGCTGTGAGCTAGGCTGACACCATGGCACTCTAGCCCGGGCAACAGAGTGAGACTCTGTCTCAAAAAAATAAAAATAAAATAAAAATATTAGAATGGAGTTTATTAAAACTCAAGTCTTTACAACACAATGTTGAGTGCTAAAAATTTTCCCTGGAGAGGGTCTCCGACTTTCTTCCCACCCTCTTCTCTCCAGCTTCCCTCTCTCCCCACCCCTCTGTCCCTTCCTTCCCATGGGTAGGGCTGTAGGACTAAAACTAAACAGTAACAGCAATAGCAACAGCAAAGACTAAAGGCCAAATGCAGAGCAGGACTGGGCATTAGCTCATGGCTAAGAAAATGTCACTGAAAAGATAAAAGCAGAGAAGGCAAAACATCTACATTTCTGTTATAGACATTTCCTCATCATTTATGTAGACAGATATAGATGTATCACCTTCAATCTGTAAAGATTAATAAAACCGGCAGAATTTATCTCTGAAATAGGTGAAATTCACTTTCTTCTTTCTCCAATTGATTTAGAGTGTCAAGTCAAGGATCCGAAGGACATAAGGAAGTGCCAAAAGGTTAAGTACAGTTTGTGATAATTACTAAGTCGGTATAAGGAAACCAGTAAGTATGAACTACTCAGGATAGATTTTAAGGATTTGTGCTTTTAAAGGAAAGACAGAAAAATATAATAGCAATTTTCAGCTCAATTCTTAAGGAACAGCATCTGCTGAATTTCTCCTGGAGTTAAATTTTACATCAATTTATTTTTGTTTTGAAAAGCAAAGTGGCTCATCAGGGACACTCTCTGAGAAGCTAGAGAGCAAGACAACAGGAACTATGGTTTTGGTCCTGCCGATCCAGTGGCCAGGGAAACCCTGCCCTGACCTAACAAAAGGACAATGGTCTCAGAGTTTTGGTTCTTCACAGCTTAACTAACTGTCATGGAGCTAAATGATTTCATGGGAAACAAAGTCAGCCAGAGAACAGAGTAAAACGGCAATAGCCACAAGCAGGTATCCTATGAGACAGCTGAAATATGAGGTTAAATTTAAAAAGAGCAGTTTTTTGCCCCCAGCAGAGGCCCAGCCTACAGTTTGGACTAGGGAGAATCAAGAATTGTGGAAAAGTCCTACTTTGGTTCAGACTAGTCCAACTGAAGCATCCTGGTAGATTGGGCAGCTTCTAGCTCAAACAGGTGTAGCAATAATGACTATAGAGCAACAACCATGAAGCATTATCTACACTGTCTATTATTTCTACAACTTCCCTTTATACCAGGAATGATATAGTAATCAATTAGAGTTCCTTGGGGTCACTCTGTAGACCCCAGCAAGTTCCATGGAGTTAACCAAACCCAAAAGAGGCTTTATCTGCTAAGAGGCAATACTAAGTGTAGTTTAGAAATTAGAAAGTCCTCCCTTACTCGGACTCCAAGGACAGCCCATTGGATCTGGCCTCTGCTACCAAACTCCTCACCCGAGGACTACCAAGTCATGGCAGTGATGTTTCTATTATTCAACTTTATGTCTCACCTGTAAGGTCCACATATATTTTATCATCTAGACACTTGGAAATTTTTTTGTATAAGAATCTCCCAGAGGCTGGGCACGGTGGCTCACGCCTGTAATCCTAGCACTCTGGGAGGCCCAGGCGGGAGGATCGCTCAAGGTCAGGAGTTCGAAACCAGCCTAAGCAAGAGTGAGACCCTGTCTCTACTAAAAATAGAAAGAAATTAATTGGCCAACTAAAAATATATAGAAAAAATTAGGCAGACATGGTGGCGCATGCCTGTAGTCCCAGCTACTTGGGAGGCTGAGGCAGGAGGATGGCTTGAGCCCAGGAGTTTGAGGTTGCTGTGAGCTAGGCTGACGCCAAGGCACTCTAGCTTGGGCGACAGAGTGAGACTCTGTCTAAAAAAAACAAAAGAATCTCCCAAATCGTGCCCCTGTCTCTCCATTATTGATATTGAACATTTCCTCAAATCCCTATTCCTGCTTGGGTGCAACCATGTAGGCCTTTGGAAAGTCTTATGAGTACAACTAATTTGTCTTAACCTGCTTGTCTATTCTCTTATTTTGTCTATTGGGACCATAGATTGTCTTCCTTTCTCTCACTTGTCCCATCCTTACCCACCACTCTTACCCAATTCTACATTATTCCTACCAAAATCATATTTGCTTCTTGTTGCAAGTTATAGAACAAATAACTAGTTAAAGATGAGCAGGTGGTAAGAAAGATGGGAAGAGATTCTTTTATGAATTTTGGGTGTATCTAATTCATCTAATCGTCAGGGTTTTTTTGTGTATCATTTGCTATCAAAAGACAGCAGAGGCTGGGTGCAGTGGCTCACGCCTGTAATCCCAGCACTCTGGGAGGCCGAGGCAGGAGGATCGCTCAAGGTCAGGAGTTTGAGACCAGCCTGAGCAAGAGCAAGACCCCATCTCTACTAAAAATAGAAAGAAATTAATTGGCCAACTAAAAATATATAGAAAAAATTAGCTGGGCATGGTAGTGCATGCCTGTAGTCCCAGCTACTCGGGAGGCAGGAGGATGGCTTGAGCCCAGGAGTGTGAGGTTGCTGTGAGCTAGGCTGACGTCACGGCACTGACTGTAGCCCCGGCAACAGAGTGAGACTCTGTCTCAAAAAAAAAAAAAAAAAAAAAAAAACCCAGCAGAAGCTGTATTCAATGTCTCAATTATGGTCTTATTTACCTTTTTTTCTGTTTCAGAGGCTGAGCATAAGCCCCCATTGTTTATAAGAAGAAACAAGATGAAAATACCTGTTACAGAGTATTTCAGCAAACCAAAGTCTCCTACCAGGCCTAATTCTCAGGGTTATGTATCAGCAAAGCCAACGTCAGCAAGGAGTATACAGCAAGGATACAATGTCTGTCCCCAAAGAGCATTTTATCCTTTAACATACCAAAGGTAGAAAGTCTAGACTGGGCTAATTCTTTCATTAACATGGGCTTCACATTTACAACATCGAATTATGTTTTAAAAGGATATTTTTGGTGTCGAGGAATCAAGCAGTCCTCTTTATGGTAGTACCTGTAAATGTCAAAACATCTGTAATATAACACTACAAATAAATAATAATGGAGACAATTTTTCTCTTTGTGGTTAATTTTAATACCATGTGTAAAAAAATGTTTATTTATAAACTACATTTCCAGTCTTGTACTATTAGTATATTAAGTATAAGGCCGTGATACTAGAAAAATCATCCATAATCAGAATCAGGCAGTTACAGTGTCCACCTACCCTGAACTCTGTTAGAGGAAAAAAAGAAAAACCACCACCAAAATACTAAGAATTTTAACATGTGAACTGATAGTTTGCAATCTATAGGGTTTCAGTGTGGTTGAACTACTATGGAAAAAATGCTCACTTCCCCCCAAAAAAGAAAAGATATGAAAATTATTTCTAACTCATGAGTGAGAAAGAGCTAGTTTCCACTCAATGCTAATGGTAGATACTAACAAATTACCTAATATTTTCGTATTTTAAAAATAAACCACTCGGGCCATTGCCATCATTTTTTTAGTATGTGGCTGGATTCTAGCTACCAACTAGCCAATCTTTTATTTAGAAGGCTTGCATCAACATTCAAGAGATGCTATAAAAAATTCATGTGTGTACACGCACACATATATCTGTGTGTGCATGGAATCTTAATAACATATCATGCTTATTATGTGTCAAGAATCATTCTAAACACTTTAGATGTAGTAACTTGTTTAATTTTCACAAAAATATTTGAGGTAGCTACTATTATTCCATTTTTAAAGTAAGAAATCTGAGTCACAGAGAATGAACTCTTTGAGATGGGATAAGTTGTAACAAATGCCATCAAATTCAAATACAGAATTTCTCACATAGCAGTCCAAAGTCTGTGTTCTCGGTCAGTGGATGACTTTGCTTTCCTTGGTGACTTAGGGGCCCAGGATCCTTCCATCTTGTGGCTCAACCATCACCTAGGGCTTCATTGTCTACTCTATCCAGCTGCCAAAAGAGGATGATGAAGGTGGAAGAAAGCATTAGTTTTCTCTTGCTGCTGTAATTACTACAAACTTAGTGACGTAATGCAGCACAAATTTATTCTCTTACAATTCTGGAGGCAGAGGTCCAAAACAGGTCTCCCTGGGCCAAAATCAAGGTGGTGGCAGGGCTGTGTTCCTTTTGGAGGCTCCAGGGAAGAATCTGTTTCCTTACTTTTTTTCGTTTGACGGAGGTTACCCATTCTCCTTGGTCCATGGCTCTTCAAAGGCAGCAATGGCCAGTTGAGTTGTTCACTCTGATGACGCTGACTTTTCTGCCTCCTTCTTCCACTTTCATTTATTTATTTTTTTGAGACAGAGTCTCACTCTGTTGCCCTGAGTAGAGTGCCGTGGCGTCAGCCTAGCTCACAGCAACCTCAAACTCCTGGGCTCAAGCCATCCTCCTGTCTCAGCCTCCCGAGTGGCTGGGACAACAGGCATGCGCCACCATGCCCGGCTAATTTTTTCTATATATTTTTAGTTGTCTGGCTAATTTCTTTCTATTTTTAATAGAGATGAGGTCTCGCTCTTGCTCAGGCTGGTCTCGAACTCATGACTTCGAGCGATTCTTCCACCTCGGTCTCCCAGAGTGCTTTTCTTCCACTTTTAAAGACCCCTGTGATTACATTGGGCCTGTGTGTTATCCAACGAATCCAAAATAATCTCCTTAAGGTCAGCTGATTAGCGATTTAATTCCATCGGCAACCTTAAACTCTCTCTTACCATATAACATAACACATTCACAGGTTTCAGGGATTAGGATCTTTGAGGAAACATTATTATGCCTTCCACAAGGACAGTATATTTACTTCAAGTCTTGGCCTTGAAATGGTAAACATCCTTTTTATTCACATTCCATGGTTGAGAACTAGCCTAACTGAAAGGGAAACTGATCGAAAACTGTTGAGTAGAAACCATATTCCAGCTACAGCTATATTCCATGGAAAAGAAAATTAGATTTTGGTGGAGAGTTAACTCTCTCTGACACAACAGATTAGTGACTGGCTCAAAGTGTGGCAGGAGTCTGTGTGCTTAACCCCTAGGTGCTACTGATACATATTAAGATCATGCTCAAATAATAAAATTAATACAGAAGTGTCTCTCTGTTCCCTCTTATGAAGAGGTTGCAATAGCATTGCCAATTCCTTTCCCTTGAAAATTTGGTAAAATTCACCTATCAGACCACATAGGTTTTGTGTTTTAGGGGGTGGTAGACTTTTGACAATTTTATTTCTTCTATGGGACGGTCTCTTTAGATTTTCTTTGCTTTTCAGGGGGAGTCGCTTTGGGAGATTTATATTTTCCTGGAAAATTATCTATTTCATCCAGGTTTCCAAATTTATTTTCATAGAATTGAGACAGATTTGTCTCATAATTCTTCGAACTTCCTCACTGTTTACTCTGCAATCTCATGTATTTGTAAGTTTCTTTTTGACTTACTTAGCTAATGGCTTTTTCCATTTTACTACCATTTTCAAAAGACCAGATCTTGGATTTATTCATATGTTCAACAATATTCCCATTTCTATTTCATGTCTTCCTTCATTTTTTATTTAATTTCTTTAGGCTCCATTTTTTATTAATTTCTTTTGGTTCACTATTGTTCTAATGTCTTGAGTTGAATGTTTTTAACATATTTATATTCTGTCGTTCTCATTTATTAGCGTAAGTTTTTAAGGTGATAAATTTTCCTCTAATCACAGCTTTAGCTGGATCTATAAGTCTAATTGATCTACAGAGTTTTTATTACCTCTACTTTCCAAAATATCCTACAATTTCAGATTTGATTTCCTCTGTCATCCAAAAATTGCTTGAGAGACATTTTAAAAGTTCTAGGTGGTAAGGATTTTATCTCATCCCATCAAGTTTATTTTCTAGCTTAATGTATTATTATCAGAGAAGTTGCCTATATAATTTCTATGGCAATCACCAAAAGCTAAGAAGAGGCTAGAGAAAATATTCTTCCCTAGGGCCTTCAGAGGAGGCATGGCTCTCTGATAGCTTGATTCTGGGCTTTTAGCCCCTAGAACTTTTAGAGATTAAATTTCTGTTTAAGCCACTCAGTTTGTGGTCATTTGTTATGACACCCCTAGGAAACTAATACAGGTCTTTTCTATAATTGATGAAAATTAAACTATGTAATATCTGTAATGATTTTTCACCACCTTTCATAATTAAACAGTGCCCTATTCCATATGAAATAATTTAAGTAAAAGGTGTAATATTTCAAGCCAGTAAACAACACTTACTCAGAGAAACCTAAACCTTTGAAATATAAGACTTAAGACATAAGCTTTGTAATTTTAGAATTGTAGGGCTTTTCTTTATTTACATACCATACTTATAGACTTGATTTTATAATAGATAACTATAATAGATTACTAAGAATAAGGCAACAAAAAGCAAAGGGCAGTGAACATCAATGCTAAATCCAATAAGCTTTCTAGTTAGTATGTAACATACATAAGTTACATACTTTTAATATGACCTTTATATATTTAAAAAAACAGAAAAGAAGAGCAATTTATTTTACTGAAGTCTCCTGAAATCTGACTTTAGCTGTGACAAGAGAACAATCACTTTAACATTTAACTGCTCTACAATACTGGCAGGAAACTAAAACAGCTCTCTTTTGCTCTATCCTCCCTTGCCAAAGTTTCCATGTAAATGTTTAGTTACGGATTTTTGCACTTAATGAAACTCAAATTGCTCTTAGTGTGTTCAACATAACCATTCACACAAATAATATAGATATATGGCAAATCAATCATGTTATCATCAATTAGTAACTAAGAACCATACATGATATAGAAAAACAGATATAAATACAATTATTTGAATATTTTCATACATGTGTATGATATTTACAGAAAACACATTTTACATTAGTTTGAATATTATTATAGGAGACAAATGCATATATAAACTTTATTCATTTTAAAAGCGAACATATGTTTTATTTAAAAAAAATTTATGGAAGGAAAGGACAGCTGCTAAGAGCTATTTCATTTTAAATTTAGGTAACGACAAAATTTATCTTTCAAAGCAGCCTTATAAAATAATTTGGCCTGCAAGAATTCAATTTTAAAACTGAAATAATTTATCACTATTATAAGAATGAAGAAAATGGATTAAAGAGATTCTCACCTCTGCAGTGATTACTTCAGAACCATGAAAAGGCATCACAAAGAAGAAATAGATATGGGCTCCACAGTCCAGAAGAAATGAATTGTTTAGTCTATCAAACTCATACTTCTTCCAATTAAAATTACCATATTTCATTGAAGTCACTAAATTGAAAATTAAAAAAAGGAAAAAGGTACAGATGGAGGGTAACTTCCCATATACAACATTCTGGTGGACTCACAGGTATTTATAAATAGCTGCCCCCACAAATATGTATGCAACAGATCAGAAACACACAGATAAGAACATAAAATAATAAAACTGGAAGGTCAGAAGGCACATTCTGAAGACTATAATCCAGTAACCGAAAGAGCATGAAGCGATACTAATAGAGTACAATTCTCTAGAAACTATCACTGAAGGCCGAAAAATTTTTTTAAAAAACTCACATGTACGTTTAAATCTTCTGCAAAAACAAAAAGTACTTCCTCACGGAATTTACAGGGCTTTTTATTATCATTTAGCTCTAAAAAAAGTTTTAAAAATTCCTAATAGAAATGAGAGAAAATAAAATCTTCCAATTCCAATAGTCTATGAAGCACCTCATTTTTCCTTAAGAAAGAAAATCAGGTACCATTAGTGTGGTGGACAGTTCACTGCAGGTTCAGTGCTGTGTTCCTTATCCTGCTTTGCTTCCTTACATGGTGAATCTAGTGCATTCCTGCTATGTTCCTCCTCGCAGGAATCACTGTCTGATCCGTCCTCAACCTGGACACATTGCTTGTCCTGGGAAGAACTTTCACAGGCTTTGTCTGTGGGAACAGCTCCTTTCCGCTGAGGCAAGATAGTGAAAAATGCTTCTTGCCAGTCTCTTGTTTCCAAGTATTCCAGAATAATCTCAAACACTGCAATAAAGACAAAGTCCATACGTTTCTTGGCCAAGTGCATCACAGTGCTGCCAACTATCTTTTAAAATGTATTGCCTTTGTGTTAAGAGTACTACTTTGTCCTAAAACTACTTTGTTCTGATCTTTTCCTTCTCCTATTGGCTGGTTTGTCCCAAGGATCTCAAGCCCGTTATCTCCTCTCTAGCTTTTCCTCAGTTCAGTTCGTAAGTGCTCAGAAATTTGCCAGTATCCCTGGTCAATTGTAAATAATAGAAACAGGATCTGTGTAGTTTCCTTCCTATTCTTTTTTAGCCCTTTCACTTCTTCATCCCTTATCTTCCAAGATACAACTAGAAAAAAATGGTTAACATTCATCTAAATCTCTTCTAACCGTCTTATAGAAAGCCACTCACTCGGAGGAGCCTACTTTATTTTTATGTTAGGAGTAAAGAATATCAATACTGTTTCTGACATACTTTCACTTCAACACACTGCTGAAGGGCTAATTTGGATTACTTTGTGGAAAAATAATTTTCAGTATACATTAAAGGTTTTAGAAGTCTTTTCCTTGAATCAGTAACTACATTTCTATAATTCCCTAGAGCCTTCTATACAGAAGGCATTTAGCATATAAAAAGAGTTCAATAAGTAGTTGTGTACTGATTAAAATCTCTCCTTAAAAAATTTTAAAAAGCAAAGTCCAGGCAATAACTCTAGCTATCCAAGAATGTCTATTCTAATATTATTTATGACTGCAAAAAGAAAAAACTAATTCAACAATAGGCGAATGGTTAAATTATTGTAGATTCAGATGATGGAATATTACGGAGCCATTAATAATCACTCAATGACCTGGAAAAATAAAACGATAAGTGGGAAAAAAAAAAAATCCCAGATTTATAACACTGTATGTAACAGAGTAAGAGTTCAATCATGTCGTATGTAATATTAAACATGCATAGGAATGGAAGGAAACAAAAAAATTAACATCAAGTATCTTTGTGCAGTGAGATTACAGCTACTTTTTTTATACTTTTGTACATTTTCAAAATTTCTAAAATATGCATTTAAAAAAATTTTAAATGATTACTTTTTATAATTTTGTCTCCAGCATGGTGTAACATTTTCTACTCGTCCAATTCTCAAACTTAACGTTCTTTCTCACAGTGTTTACTCAGGCATATTTTCCGTTTACCTTTATAGCTTACCATGATTAACTGCCAAAACTTTTCGACTATTCATCTTCACAAAATTTCCAAGAGGGAGCTGTGCATGATCAATTCCATAATCTGATGCTTGTTTATATGTGAGTCCCTAAAACAAAAACACCATGATTTGGACTAGAACATTATTTTACAGTCTATGACAGTATCAATAATTTTTAGAAAAGACTGTAGTTTACAGATTATCTAAAGAGGGTGTGTGTGTGTGTGTTTTACTGGTAATTTGGAAACATTCTCTTGAAAATAAGTATAGTCAGAATGTTTACAGCATTTGCTTAAATCTCCTCAATTTACAAATAAAGAAACCAAAGATGTTGTATTCCCTGCCCAGTAGCAGAACCACAAGAAAAACCTGGCTCACTCCTCTCCTGACTCAAATGTATTTTCACCATTCCACCCTGCCTTTCCCCCAACTTAAAATATAGTCATGCACCGCACATTGACATTTTAGTCGATGACAGACCACGTGACAGTAGTCCCATGAGATTACAATGCAGCTAAAAGATTCGTGTCACCTAGTGATGTTGTAGCTATGCTGCCAGTTGTATAAAAGTATAGCACATACAACTCTGTACTGTACGTAATACTTGATAATGAATGATTATGTTACTTGTTTATGTACATAGTGTACCATATTTTTATCGTTATTTTAGAGTGTACTCTTTCTACTCATTAAAAAAAAAAAAAAGTTAACTGTAAAATAGCCTCAGGCAGGTCCTTCAGGAGGTGTTCCAGAAGAAGACACTGCTATCATAGGGGATGACAGCTCCATGCCTGTTACTGCCCCAGAAGACCGCCCAGTGGAACCAGACGTGGAGGTGGAAGACAGTGATTTGGATGATCCTGACCCTGTGTAGGCTTAGGCTAATGCGTGTGTTTGTGTCTTAGTTTTTAACAAAACTGGTTGAAAGTAAAAAATAAATGAATACAAAATAAAAACAGAAAAAAGCTTATAAAATAAGGATATAAAGAAAGTATTTTTGTGCAGCTATACAATGTGTTTGTGTTTTAAGCCGAGTGTTACTGTAAAAGTCAGTTTTAAAAAATTTAAAGTTTATAAAGTAAAAAAGTTACAGTAAGTGGAGGTTAATTTATTACTGAAGAAAAGTTTTTAAAAATAAAGGTACTGTAGCCGAAGTGTGCAGTAGTCATGAAGTGCACAGCAGCGTGCAGTGATGTCGCAGGTCGTCACATTCACTCACCACTCCCTGGCTCACCCAAAGCAACTTCCAGTCCCACAAGCTCCATTCATTCTAAGTGCCCTTTACAGGTGTACAGTATCTTTTATACTGTATTTTTACCATACCTTTTCTATATTTAGATATGTCTAGATACATAAACACTCACCATTGTGTTGCAATTGCTTACAGTATTCAGTACAGTAGCAGGCTGTACAGGTTTATAGCCTATATGTACAGTAGGCTATTCCTTCTAGGTTTGCGTAAGTATACTCTGGGATGTTCACACACCCATGAGATTACCTAATGATGCATTTCTCAGAAAACGTCTCTGTTGTTACGAGAAGCATGACTGTACTTAAACTGGATTCCTAGAGAAGCACCATTGCTCTTGCCATGAACGCAAAAAAGGCTTCAATTACGTAACAGTGCTTTGCACAAATGGCAAAGACAAAATAAATGAAAACCTCAACTGAAAAAAATTTTTAGACTGTCTATTTGGGGAGCAAATAATTAATGATAGATTGAAATAGGTGCTATTAAAAACAAAATTGTTTTAGCTAAGAGAAACATGCATATGAGAAAAAAATTTGGTTCTATGTAAGTAACAAAATACAATTTTTCCACTAAGAAAAAAAATAAAAAGGCTAAAAATTATTCTGGTAAAATTCCCTGTGACCCTCTGCACTGTCCAATTGGTAACCATGTGACTACTTAAATTCATTCACACTGTGCACATTTCAAGTGCTCAATAGCCACACGGCTACCCTACTGCACAGGCAGATGCGAACATTTGCAACACTGCAGAAAGTTCTACGTGCACAGTGCTGCTTTGCAAGGATAAGGAATTACTTCGTATTATTCTGCTGACAATATTTCCTCGGATACTTAATAAGCATGTTTTCTTCCTTAGCTGGGCTGATTTTAGCATGCTGCAAAGTAGTTGGCAAAGTAAGAAGTGATGTTTTCTTCTAGAAAGCACATTTCTGTCATTTTTCATCTGAAGAAGGGTATGGGGGTGGGAAGAGAGAAAAGGATAAATATAAAAGAAAAAACATCCCATGAAAATCTCTTATTTTAAAGCTAGTATAAATTTCAATGGGTTAGCAACTGATTAATAGCAGCATCTTCTATCAATACAGCATAGTGTTAGCACGTGGACTCTGGAGCAATTTGCCTGGTTTCAAATATCTGCTTTGCCACCTACTTCTATTGATTTTAGGCTTATTTTCTCTGTGCCTCAGATTCCTTATCTGTAAAATGCAGATAATAACAGCACTGAATTCACTGAGTTGTACTGAGGAATAAGCAAGCTAATATATGTGAAATACTTAGCTTAGCTCAAAAGGTGACTGAAATATGATAGGCGCTCAGTAAAGATGAGCTACATCATTAGTATTATTGTTACTATCAGGAAACTGAAATATTGACTTTAAGTATAAGCAAAAGCAAAAATAAAAACGTAATAGTACCTTGTGATGGTTGTGATCTACTAACCCTCCAATCACATAGGCCTTTGATTCATCTAATTCCTTCAGTACATTAGGTGAATCTGATGTAAGATAAACCAGGTCTTCTTTTTTCATGAGTTCACTATAGTGCTCTGGTTGGATGTGGATATCCTTTAAAGACACAAGGTGAAAGATGGTACTAATTAATAGCAGTTTGTGAAAGATACCTAAAAACGGTGTATCCCCTTTCCCCAAAACAAATCCATCCAAAAACATCTGAAATAAAGTTTGAAAGTTTGAAAATGTGTTATTTAGAACGTACTACTTCAATTCCTTATCAACTTACACTTTGGTCATTTAAATAGCCTCTTAACTTTATTTCCCTGATGCTGGCCTCTCCAATCTACTTCCAGACTGATGGCGGGCTCATTTTTACAAAGCACTACTTTCAATGTTTTATCTTTCTCTGTAGGATAAAATCCAAACTCCTTAATTTAGAGACTCTCTCCTGAATACAGCACTAACCTACTTTTCCAACTTTATCTTTCTTCCAACAAAACAAATGCCTTTTTACTGCCACATATTTGCCCACATCGTTCTCCAGCCAAAGAATGCCTTCTCCAATTACTTCCTCTCCATCTACATGAATCATCAAAAGGAAATTGCTTATAGATTTAACTAATTCCATGCATCTGTTTCTACAAAGATACACATTTGAAAACTTCTTTGCCAAGGCAGGTCAAAGGTACAAAATTGAACAACAGTTGGTAGTCGGGATTTTGCAAACCATATTCATTGCATAAAAGAAAATGGATCACCAGGCTCGGATGACATTTACCCAATAATTTTTAAGGAAATCAAGAACGGAGCAGAAAAACTTTCATCTAAAATGTATAACTTATTGATTAATAAACAGTCACTTTTCTGGAAAATGATATATTATAAATTTGACCCCTACACTTAAAAAAGCCCCAAGAGAAACCTGAGTAATTAGAGACCAGTGAAACTCCTGTCTCTCTGGAAAGCTGACCGTATAAATATTATAATAAATTTAACAAGCCACAAAATAACAGAAAATATACCTGTTATAATTTATTAAATTATTTCTTAGGAAAAGAGGCATAGACCTACGAGTTGGTAAATATATTGTACTTAAAAACTTAAAAAGTCTTTGAAAATGTTTCATATTATAGGCTATTAATAAAATAAATGCAAAAACTTAAAAAGCCTTTGAAAATGTTTCATATTATAGGCTATTAATAAAATAAATGCACTTATTATGTGATTAGTGAGTGTTTAAAGGCAAGTTTGTCACTGAGAGAATTGACTTTGAGAAAGAAAAAAGTACTGGATTAACTATACTTCTCTGAATACGAAAGAGTTCCTCAGGTATTGGTACTAAAGCCAACTGATTTAGTCATCTTTACCAACGACTGAGAAAAATTCAACCCAATAGGAAAAAAAAAAAAAAACCTGCGAGCCACATATGCAATTTTAAATCTTCTAGTGGCCACATTTAAAAAAGTAAAAAGAAATAGCTGAAATTAATTTTAATAATATATTGTATTAACATATGCCCTAAATGTTACCATGTCAACATATAATAATTATTTTTAATGTACTTTAAAGATGATAGTAAAATAGGTAAGATTTAATGAGAGCAAGTACAAAATAACAGAAATCTCTCTTCTTCAGCTTCCACTCATAATCTTAGACTTAAGTTCACTGACATACAGCATATGGAGACTGCTACATTTAGTAGAATTATATAGAATGTAGGTAAAAAATATAGACATTTAGAAACATAAAAATATAAAAAAATCATGTGAGAGTTGATCTGCTTTAATTACCTTCCAGTTGACCCATCCTTTGTCATTTTCATCCATGTTCTTTTTCAGCTGGCCTCCGTGGCTCGTCAAGTAAAACTGATAGGGGATTGGCAGGTATAGAGAGAGAGAGAGAGAGCAAATGACCATTTCAGTCCAATATTTTATTTTCCTCATCTACTCATTCCATTATTAATGAAATACACTATATATTTATTCTCATTGATCTAGAAAATTACTGACATGCTTTAGGCATACAATAAACTGTGGTAGAAATGATGTGTTTTCTGTATCTCATAACTCACTAGCTTCTGTATTACATTTACATTTTCATCCCACTTCTCTTTCAATTAAAACCTGCCTCTACCTTAATGATCACTTTTTTACAAAATCCCTGCTTACATGCCAAGTTCCCATTACTCTCCCTCAACCTTTTTTTTGGCCACCACTGTTATTTTTTTTACCAATCCAAAGTCTTCACAATTTTTCCTTGATTCTAAACCCTGACATCTATATAAGTCTGACTCAAGGGTTAGAAGGGGCCTGTTACACAGAAAAATAAGGATATAAGTACCAACATAGAAGTGGGATAAAAAATTATAAAACATAAAAAATACAAACTATAAAATTACTATCACTTGGTAAAAACAAAATATCTGAACAAAAATAAACTAGGAGTTCCTGGTTCTTAACATCAGTGAACCAGTGTTACTTTTTAGGTCACCTATAACTCAAACAAAAAGATCCTATTTTTAACAGCAGCCAATTAGTCTCCCAAATCACACCCCCATCCCAGCTTAAGACATACTTTTCAAAATTATCAGTGACTCCAAAGGAAACTAAAATCCTTTAAATAAATAAAACTTACACTCAGGTACCACAGCATACATTAAGTAGTGGCAGCTCTCTACCACCCCACCACCTCAGGAATTGAAAGTGGAGAAACTGGTATGAAAACACACGTATGTCCTATAATAAAAATATCCAACTACATAGCAGTGAACAGGCCAAGATGTACAAGACAAATTATAACTGGAAAGCATCTGAGAACGACATTTGTGAAAATATGTTTTAAATATTTGACTTTATTTTTGTAGAAAAAGAAAACATTTTTCAAATAGACATTAAACAAGATTACATGTAAGAATTGTGCAAAGACAATCAGAATTATCTATGTTTTTGCCATGGAGGATATAAAATAAAACTGCAGTCTGTCTCAAATTCTTGAAACATACCTGCACAGGATGCAATGCTCGTCGGTTTTCCGCATAACATCGCTGTATCTGCTTATGAAGTTTCTTAATGTCCTATAAAAGTGCAATTTTTAAAGGAACATTATCAAAATCGTGTATTCCATGATCTTAAAAGACTAGAATAAGCAGGAGGGATGACTTAGATAAGAATAGTTTTTCTTCTTACATACAAGTCTATTCTGATAACTTTCATTTGATTTCCTCACATACTAACAAAATTACTGGAAGTAAATACGCTGTAAGCGACCCATTATTTCATATTTTGTATCTATTTAAAATTCTAGTTCATGAAAATATCTATTCTCTTAAGAGACAAAAACAAATAATGCATTGATAAAAACCCCACAGATCTTCAGGATTACGAACATGCAGTTATTCTGTTTTACCATCTAATTATGAAGTGTGTGTGTCTCTCCCTCATCTTTACTTATACGGACACACATATACATAAACACACACATATATATCAAAGCAATTTACTAGCTAATTTAACTTAGGGGGCAGAGATTTTGAAAAACTTAAGATGCATTTTAGTATATAAATTTATATCAAAATGATATTACATATTAAAACAAGAATGATTCGGCCTAGTTCACCCATAGAATTTTTCTGATAATGATTCATAATACCTTTACTACCATCAAGTCGTCAAAACTACAGTCAATGATAAGACGGAGGGTGCTGTGGGCAACGTGTCTTCGGGTACGTTTTCTGTCATTTCCATCTGAGTTTGAGTCCAGCTGACATTGTCGCTCTAATTTTTTTCTCTTGCGTTTTTCCTTTCGCTTTTGTCTAAAATTAGTAGTTAAAATAACTTTTTATTATTTGTATATTCAGATATTCACAAGACTCTTCTAAACAAAGAAATAATTACTTTTTAAAGTCACTACATTAAACCATAGGAAATTGCCACTTCTGTGACCATTCAAAAGTGGTCAAGTATTAGCAGCTTTGTACAATCCATCTAAAAGCTTTAGATAGGAAGGAAATGAGTTTATGAAAACAATATAAAGCTTTCTATCAAAATCCTAACTATCTTACTTCAATAATTTCATTTATTATTGGTATTACACTATCCCTAAGAAAACATTATAGATACTTAATTTGAGAGTAATGATTAATTTTACATTCATCATTCACCCTCTACATGATTTTTAAACAACATTTATATGGCATTTAAAAAAAGCAAAAAAAAAAAAAAAAGGTTCATTAAAAAAAACACCTCACATTACTTTCTCACTAATTTACATCAACTATGGTTTATCTTCTCTCAGTAAATTTTGGCATTTATACAGTAACAAATTCAGCCTAACTGCTCTTACCAAAACCTGAAATGGTTCTTCTAGCAAAATCAAAGTTAGGCTAAAATGTGATCTTTTGGAGTTGGTTATTTTTATTCCATATCTAGGACATGCATACTATTATATATCCCTTATCTAAGACAATTGTTTCAAAAATTGTGCTGCTTCGCAAAATAGGTTCTGGGTGGAAAAAGCACTGAATGCAAGTTCATCAACCCTGCCAAAAAAAAACAAAACCAATAATATAATTCAAAGCACATGTATTTTTAACAGTCAGTTGACAGTGACAGCTAAAAATATGTATAACCTCAATTTTAATTAACACAATCACTTTTAACATGCCAAAAGACTATGCAAGGTCTAACATTCCGTATTTTGTAACAGGGATAGAGCATTCACATTTTGAAACACGTACCTGCGCAGTTCCCGTTGTTCTTCCCACTGTTTCTGTTTTATAAGTTTTTTCATTTGTCGTTTAGACATTGGTTCAAACCCTTCACCTAACCCTGGCTTCTGGCTCTCCTCTTGATCTTCACTTAAGTCTTGCTTTTTTTCGACATGAGAAGTCTCAGTTACTGCTGACAACATTTCAGATGACATTATTTGGTGCCTCTGAAAAACAGAAAAGCAACTTTTGACATGAACAGAATATTTAAAAATACACAAAAAAGTAAAAAAAAAAAAACAAACCCAAATGTCCAACAGATACGATTAAAGTTAAACCATATCACTAATAAAGAGAAATACAAATTTAGACAATTAAATGCCATTTACTGGGAAACATCATTTAAATATCACTTAATATTAATTAAATATCATTTGTTGGCAATGCTGGTAAAGTTCTGAAGAAATAGGGTGTTTTCATATACTATTGGTGGTCATGGTACAATTTTTTCAGAAGGCAACACAGATATATGTTTCAAAAGCTTTAAAATACTCATATCCTTTGACCAAGTAATTTCTTTAGATTAATTTCTGAAAATGAATCAGAAATGTACATAAAAATATACACCAGAGTATATGCACTGCAGTGTTATGTTTGGGAACCCCAAACCTTATTTAGAAATGGGAGTTTCCCAAAAGTGTAAAAGAGCTACATTGCTTCAACCCTGCTGATAGAGGGCTCTGAGAAGACCTGTGTCACTAAGAAAGAAGAAGAAAAATAGCTCCAGTTCTAGTCCTATGACACTAAATCAAAACATTGGAACAGACTTTCTAGAGATGGTTGCCGAAAGTTCATGCTTTGAGGCATCCTGTGTACTTATCTTGAAATACATGAAAATAGTAGATAAAATATAAAAAGGGGAATTAGAAAAGGTACAGCCTCTCTCAAAATCAAAAATAAGAAGTGGAATAGGCACTGTTCCTATTGGATCTGCTGGGCAGCTGTAAGTTTCCTCCGCTTTAAAGTAGGGAGAACAATAACACAAGGCAGGAAATGGGAGACAGATGAACTGAAACCTGGGTTGAGGTGAGTCTCCTCCTTCCCTGAAAAAAAGTCTAAAAACAGGTACAACTGGACTATGGCTTATATTGAAACTGAGTACTCAGGGGAAGCCTGAAGGAAGCAGACACAGCCTCTCAGTCAGAACCTGGACCAAACTATAAGGTGACATACGAACTTATAACACTACACGATTAATATCTGAACCACTCATATTAAGGACCTGCTGTGTACTAGAACACAGAACAGGGTCAAGGGTCAAGTAGTAGACAGACATCAATAGTAGATGGAGAGAGGTGTTTAGGAGAAGAGAAATGATAATTTTATCCAAGATGAACCTGCAAAGCAAAATTATAAAAAGAACTGATTTTAAAAAATAAAATCAGTAATCAGGAAATAAATTCACTCTATACAAATTAAAAATAATAGGGCAATCTGAAAATGACAGTAAAATAAATTTGGTTAAAGTAGTTCAGAGAGATCATAAAGAAGAACCATAAAAACAAAACAAAACTGTGACACAAAAACACACACTAAAAAAATGGAAAACAAGAATCCATGAAAAAAAATCAATTTGAAAGCTAGGAAATGACATAAAAAGTTCAATATATGCGCCAAACTCAAGATTACCTGGGGTCCAAGAGGTGACTGATGAATTAGAAGACATTCTGACAATCTGACCAGGATGCAGAGAAACAGAATGGAAAAATAATATGGAGGAGTAATTAAGACTTAGATAACAAAAGATACTAGATCTGCATTTTTTTATGCCTGAGTAGTGATCCATGGTATACATATACCACAGTTTATTAACGCATTCACATATTGATGGGCTTTTGGGTCGATTGATTCCACATTAAAAAAAAAAAAACCTTGGATAACAGGATGAAAGAGATATAGGGAAAAAAGGTAATTAGAGATAAATGTATAGCCGTGAATGCATTCATTAATTTTTTAAAAGATAGAAAATAAGTTAAACATTCAATGTAAAAAACTGCAGGCAAGGGAACCTCAGTAAGCCTAGAAAACTGAAGGTTCATGAAACTAAACGTGAAAACTTTTAAAAGCACAATTAAATTCACAAGAAACAAATTGTTCTCTTCATGAAATAATAATTAATATTCCAACAGAGCACATTTCTGTTTATCAGTGGCATTATTTTTGGCTAGTTTTCTATTTTGTTCAAAAACTGCCAAGTGTTGGTTAGCTCTATAATCTGAAAAATTTTAAAAGGCAACGTATGTTTTACAGCTCATGTACACCAGGGGGAGCATTTGCCTTTGCTATCTAAGAAGTCCCAAGTTAAATTTAAGCTGACCTATCATAGTACGGCAATGTTTTTAAACAGCCTATTAAATACAAGGGAAGGTCATGAGCTAGTCAATATCATCATCATCATTTTTTTTAGCTATTCCCAATTAAGAAAATGTACTGTACTAAGTGAATTTTTTGAGCTTTAAGTAAGCTAGATATACTGAGACATGAATAAGAGGAATGCAGCAAAAATTATGCTAGCTTGATATCTTACAAATTGCTTATAGTATACTTTACAAAGATAGTTACCAACTCACACTGTATACAGTAAGTATAACGTACACATACTGCACTGTGTACTAGCTTATTCAGATTACCTGTTAAGCAAAATACAGCATTTTACTAGGTACACTTAGACTATCTGATTATCTTAATTTGAGCAATAATTCATAAAATCTCTGGCAGAGAGTTCTGAGCTCCTCCCTCACATACAATGATGCTTACGGTACATTTTCATTCTTTCAACCAAATTCAACAGATACTTGAGAATGGTATTTTACAGTAAGTACAGAAATATTTGGGTGAAATTTTACTTTAACATAAAATAAAAAATGTGGGGGCTTCATTGAAAGATACAGGTTCTCAAAACTAAGAATGTGGTGAAGATGACCACGGCCATTTGGTATGGGTGGGATAAATACGTAATAAAGTATCTCAATATTCCTTGTGTTTCCATTTCTTAGCACAGCTTAGGGCAGGGAGTGAAGGCCATTAGAAAAAAAAGTTTTAAAAACCTGCAAAAATCTTATCGAATGGGCTAAACAGTGCTCGTAATTTATGGCAGAGCCTCCCTTCCAGAAAGATTGAAAGCAATGTTGGAATAATTGCGGAATGGAATTAATGACCTGACAGTGATGGCGAAGAAATACCCTTTAAAAACGTGCTGACCAAATCTATCCGCAGTAGCCAAAGCCCTTTGTTCGGCCGTCAAGCCCTTTGGGAGGGGGTTGTTGAGATGAAAGGGAGAAAGAGGCTATTAAAAAGTGGGAAAGCAATCTGTCGCCATCCTCTTTATAGCTCTAGAAAAATCCCCGAATTTAAAGTATTCCAGTGAAATCAAGTAACACCTCGATCTTCTTAAAACGTCCTCAGCTCACCACCAAGAGGCCTAAATGCACCTGCAGCGAGTTCCCCTCGAGCTCTCTGCCTTTCAGAGCGCTCAGCCACGTCAGCCCCCCGTTGAAGCAAGGACGTAAGGCAGGTTTAGAAAGGTAAAGTGACGGCCCACGGGCTCTAGCCACCAAGGGCCAGAACCACAGCTCGTTTTCCGGCCCTTCAGAGTCCCATGTCCCTCTCGTTCTTTGCAAACTCACACTGAGCACATACTGGGGACCCGATCCCGACCCCAAAAACAAACGTGGCCCGAAAGCGTCGCACTGCGGCGGACAGAGCGTCGCCCTCTCTCTCTTCCAGGCCCCCGCCCGCGAACGCACTCCGGGGACGGGACTAAGCCGCAGCCGGCGAACCAGGGAGCTGCTGGGCGGGCCGAGACCATCCGACGCCATTTCCTTCCGGTCTGCGTCGCGGCAGCCACTTCCGCAGCCTACTGCCCTCTGCCCCGGAAGTCCTTGTTGCCAGCCCAGGGCAGCACGGCATGAGCTCCTTTAGCGCCCGAAGGGTATCAAAGGGCGGGCGAGTGCCAGCTGCGGTGCCAGGACACTTACCGGGCTGAGGAATTGATGGAGAGCGTGCGAGCTGGCACGGAAAGCCTTTCTGGAGCGGTCCTGATGCCGCCTGCGAGTCCTTCTTCCGAAACTTCAACTCCCAGAGGCAGGGGCGGTCGTTGCCCGGCGGAGGCTGCGGCCGTTGCGTCTTACGTCATCGGACTGCGCCAACTTCCGACCCGCCGCGGGAGAAAGGGGAGGGGCTTATACGGGGCGGGGTCTGGAGGTCGGGTTTGGGAAGTGGGAGTAGTTACAGCGATGTCGGGTTTCCCCTGCTAAGTGTACCTGCGGGCATGTGTTCATTCATATATTTGTGTGGGGATGGACTGGGAATTAAGAGAGTCCCACTCTTTAAAATTAAAAATGCGAAACAGACGAAAGGCTCTTAATTTTTCTGTGTTCAAGATGAGAAGAAAGCATCTGTTGCCTAAATTATTTCTAATTCATACAGAAAAAGATTACCATATCACATGATTTTACATAACTGGAAAATTAAATTTAAAAAGGGAATCAAGTTCATAATAAAATGCATTTAAATTTAGAATTTGTAAGCCTTTTTTATGGCTTAAGTAAAATAGCCATAGCTTAATTCTCCATTCTTTGAGCTATTTTTCCTATGCTGTTTTGCAAAAACATCAGGTGACATTTCATTGTTTATAATGCTGACCTTATATAATCTTTTTGCTATATATAGACTAAGCGTACTGAGGGAGAAATGAAACACAATCCCGTAGATTGTCGTTTTCTATTTAGTTTTTCATTTGGCTCAGCTTCTAACGTGCAGTTCTTCTAATTGCAGATTTTGAAGGTAAGAATGAGGTTGAAAGGTTTTAATAGAAGATGGTGTTCTCAGTATGGAAAGAATTCTGAAGTAAATTATTCTTGATGCTTGAAGACATATTTGACTATGTTTAAAGGCTTCAGTGTATAGAAAATGAAATCTAGAATTTGAGGTTCCCTAAAAGAATTGAAATTTCTCTGAATTTAGTCATAAAACTGAAGTCACTCTTATTTTAAACCCTCAAATTTTACTTGAAAAACTGTGTCACTTGTAATACTCTTGTGGGCTCCTTTCCATTTCTTCCTATCTCGAATCTAAAAAATCTTTGTGAACTGAGCATTGGCAACGAGGTCTGGGTCCATTTCTGATCGTTAGTAGGGCATCTTTTTTCAGCTGCCTCCATATCAGGGCAAAGAGTAGCTGAGGGAGGATTAGTAACTGGATATGTAGCCCTTCACATGTAGGTCATTAAATTCAGGCTGGCATAGTAATGTGCCGAATCTTTCAACAGCTGTTCAGTTGCCCCTATGGGATCTGTTTCATAAATAATTATGCATTTATACATATTTTTTTTCAGAGTTAGTAGCTGGCATCCTTAGATATTTAAAACAAAGTTTTTAAGTTACAAAAATAATATTTTAATAATGAAGTCAATAAATTTTGTAGTAATTCAGTGCAAAACTTAAAATGATTCTAGTGTCAACCCAAAATAAACACAAAAAGGTACCAGCAAAAAGTCGATTTAACCAAAGATTGAAACACAGAAAGTTTAAGAAGATTAAATCATATGCTATGAAACAATCTTTTCATTAATTTGTAAAATTTGTGTATTTATTTGACACATCTTTGAGTTCCACACTTTTTGTCTTAGTACTGGTGATACAAAGATGACTAAATCACGATCTTAGTCCTTAAGGAGTCCGTAGTCTAATAGAAGAGCTAGCAGTGAATAAAAACCATCCAACATAGCCAGGGCAACAGAGCAAGATCCTATTCTCAAAATAAATAAATACAATACAATAAACATATATACATGTAAAGTACACATAGATATTCAACATCCTACTGGAAGTTCTAACTGCTGCAATAAAATTTTAAAAAACAGAAGAAACACATCACATGATTGTCTATCTAGAAAATAAAAAAACACCTCTCATTAAACTAATAATTATATTAATAGCAAGGTCATACGATACAAGGTTAACATACAAAGTTGATTGCTTTCCTGTATACAAGCAAGCACAACTGGAACTTGAAATTAAAAAACAACACCAAACAAATGAAATAAGTATAAATCTAACAAATTTGTACAGAATATATATGAGGAAAGCTGTAAAACTCTGATGAAAGAAATCAAAGAAGATCTAAATAAATTGAGAGATATTATGTGTTCATAAATTGAAAGGCTCACTATTGTATGATAGAAATGAGCACACCTAGTGCCCAAATCTTGCTTTCTAATACCATTCTTCTATAAAAGAAACCAAGGATCCTTGGAGAAATGATTGATTCTAGGATTGGAGTAATAATATTCAAGATGAGCTGGGAACATTTTATAGTGCCAGAGAATAAGGAAATGCTAAAATCCAAAACCAAAACAAACCACATTCAGGAGTATGTCAAAGGAACACAGGAGCCGAGTGAAAGAGCTCCCAATGGCTAAAAATAGAACAATTGTAGCAACAAGTACCATATGAGATTATAACCCAAAGTATAAAATAAATATCCATCAGTCTGCACTGGTACAAATGATTAAATAAATAAATGAGAAAGAAAAGACAAATTTCTCATGCAGAGGAATTTCAAATGTTTTATGTAAATGCTCCATCCTTAAGGAGGAAGAACATCACTCTTCACTCCATAAGTGTGGGCTGCACATAGCACTTCCTTTCAAAATGTACAGTATAGAAAATGAGGATGAAAAAAAGAACAACTTTAAAACGGAGAAACCTGACAACACTGTTCAGCCAGGTGATTGATATAAAATATAAATAGTGATAAATCATGTTATAATTTGTACCTCTGATGGGATGTGATGAAAATGACACTTTGACCTCTGCTCTTCCTCCTTCAAACTTATAATCTCAGTCAAATCATGAGAAAAATATCACAAAAATTCCAGGAAAAGAGCATCTTGCAAGATACTTTGAGTGCTCCTCAAAGCTGTCACACCCAAGAGGAGCCTGAAGATGCATGACAACTAAATATAATGTTGTATCCTGGATGGGATTAAAGAATGAATTTTAGATAATAATAATGTATCAATATTGGTTTATTAGTATTAACAAATCTACCACACTAATGTAAGGTATTAATAGGGGCAATTGAGTGCAGGTTATATGGGAAATCTTTGTACTATCTAAGCAATTTTTCTGAAAATGTAAAACTGTTATAAACTATAAAATCTGGCAGACAAGGTCTGTCTCTGTTGCCCAGGGTGAAGTGCGGTGGCATGATCCTAGCTCACTGTAACCTCCAACTCCTGAGCTCAAATGGTCGAGGGATTCTCCTGACTCAGCCTCCCAAGTAGCTAAGGACTACAGATGTGCCACCACATCTGGCTAACTTTTCTATTTTTTTTTGTAGAGACAAGATCTCCCTATGCTTCTCAGGATGGCCTTGAACTCCTGGCCTCAGGTGATCCTCCTGCCTCAGCTTCCTAAAGTGCTAGGATTACAGATGTGAGCCATCATGCCCAGCCTACTTGTGTGTGTGTTTTTTTTAATTATCCTGTTTAAGATTTATCAAGCCTCATCAATCTATGGATTGGTGTCAGTGGTAGGTAGAAAAATGGCCCTCCAAAGATGTTCATATCTTAATTCCCAGACCCTGTAAATATCTATGATTAGGTTGTAGATGAAATTAAAGTTGCTAATCAGCTGACCTCAAAATAGAAAGATTATCCTGGATTATCCAGGTAGGCCCAGTATAATCACAAGGATAATAACTATTGTGATATAAGAAAGTGGAAGAGGGAAACAGAGGAGTGATGGTCAGAGTGATGGGAGTGAGATGAGAAGGACTCATTCAGCCCGCTGTTGCTGGTTTGAAAGATGGAGGAAGGGGCCAGGAGCCAAGGAATGCAAGCAGCTTCTAGAAGCTGGAAAAGGCAAGGAAACAGACTGTCCCCTGGAGCCTCTGGAAAGGCATGCACCCTGCCAACACCTTAATTTTACCCAAATGAGAGCAGTGTTAGACTTCTGACCTCCAGGACTATAAGACAATACATTTGTTGTTTTAAGCCACTAATTTTGTGGTTATTTGTTATGGCAGCTACAGAGAATTAATACAGTGCCTTTCCATAGTTCTGGGAAATTCTTCAAATATTCCCGCCAATATTGCCTTTGCCCCACTCACATTCTATCCTCCACATTTCTTGATCTGTCTTTAATATTTTCTATCTTTTTATTTTGGTGATTACTTAGAACAATTGGCTTAGGGGTCCACTTCAAATAAACTCATATTTTTATACCTATATATTAAGAATTAGTCCATAAATATAATTGCTACACTGTATATAATTTTAAAAGAAAATTGTATTTATACTTGGATATCATTTTATTTTAAGCTCTAAAATTATTCTTAGAAGTCCAATAAAATTATTCTGATCAAAATTAAAATTTTATTGTCTTTACTGTAGTCTACTAAAAGAGCTTCCATCAATTCTCTCCTTTAAATGCTAGCAAGTAGTTTTATGTAGCCAAAATAATATTAAGTTAAAATCCTCTTAGGGTAACTAATATTATGCAAAGGATTTTTAGGTTTTTGTCAAATCTGTGTATGCAGGGTAAAGTTTGGTTAATGACTCTATTTTGGAAAAATTACCGTCCTTTATGGAATCTTGGATTCCAAATTTTCAAACCTATCTCAAGTTTGCTTTTGTTTAGACAAGGAATTTAATGAGTCTTTATTTTCTCATAGAGAATTCTTAATACCTTTAAAAATAATGTATGTATTATCCTATAATTTTGCCTTGGTATAAGACGTTATCACACTAAGAATATTCTTAACCTAGCAAAAACATTTTTTCAAAATTCCTTTCTTCCTTTCAACTACCTCACTGAATTCAAAATACTATTAGATTTTCAACTATTTTGACCATTTGGGGATAATCTGAAGTGTCCTTCTAAAGTATTTTTTCATCAATGTCATGCTTCTTTCTAAGAACAGAGTAAAGTGTTCTGATGTTATAAATAGACTCTTTTTTGCCAGTTTGCATACATTCTGACTTACTATGTCTATATCTAGTAGGGTAATACATTTCCTTCCAACATTTAGTGGGGTAAAGTTCATTTATCTTCTAATCTAGGAAAATAACTCCTAACAACCTCTGAAACTCAACAGAAACACAACTGTACTTTGGAATTAGTCATCCACCTTTCTTTCATAGTTTCCTTATTTATTAATGCAAAATAGTGGTATAGCAAATGTTTCACAGAGCCATGGAATACCAAAGGAATTTCATTGCAATAACATTGTTTTAAAATGTATTATTTGATTTTGACTTGACTAGCATAGATCAATTTTTCCCCCTCTATGTTCAGCCTGGAATATCTAAACACAAAAATCAAGTGTTCTATTAGCTTCCATACAAAATCGAGATGGTCTTATTAAAAGACAGTCCCAATGAACAATTTCACATCATCTATAAGAAATCAGTTTTTTTGCCCACTTCCCATCTCTAATGTTTTTTAAGCAAAGAAGAATTCTTGGATCTAGGTTTCAAGGTTTTTGCATATTCCTTAAAGCACTTTACTAAATGAATCAGAGCCTCATTTTTCAAATCTGCAAAATGATTGTTGTGAGGATATACTGCAAAAGATGTAAAGTGTTCAACATGGTGTATTGTACACAGTATTAACAATTGCTGCGTAGGTGGTGGCTCTTGTTATCTGCGAGCTGTGCTGTGTTTCTGCCCTGCCTCCCATGTCATGTGAAACAGCTGGTGAGTTCCAGGAGGTGTCGCCCACATAGATCGTGCAGTGTTTGCTTTGCTTGATCAACAGAGGAGAATGCTTCTTTGGTACACAGAGTTCACTGAATAGGGAAAGGCTTTGACATTTTTTTTGTTTCATCTCTGGTGAAACAATCTGAAGAAGTCTTTTCTCAAATATCTTTGTAAAAAGAGAAAGTTATAAGCAAAATAATAAGGATGATGTTATTTATAACCAAAAGAAGCCACCTTATTTGAACATCCTGTGTTGAAATGACTACTTAATACAGTGACTCACAGGAGCTTTCGAGTGGAAATCAAACGCTCAAATGAAACAGCGGGTTATGCCTTTTACTGGTTGGACTCTGGTAAATTCCTGCCAACGAATAGCACTTTACCCGAAGGGACACGTGTCGTGTACCACATAGTCTAACCACAAGCATTAAAGGTCTACGTGACTCAAATGAAAATCGGAAAGACAGTTCTCATAGAATCAAATAAGACGCAAACTAGTCTTCAAGTTAAATAAATGTGTAAGTGAAGTGTAAGTGACTATAATGGTTTTATAGCCCTAGGTATGTAACACAGAAATTGTGGGAACCCTTAGAAATCTATTCAGATGGAAAGCAATAAAGCATTTTCACATGACCTTGTGTTCATAATCCCTATTACTCATAAAAACCTACATATTTTAACAAAGCTACTTTTCTAAGAATGGCCTTTTCTGGTTAATCCCAGAAAAACTTCATATTTACAACTTTAAGGTAATATTCTATAGCAAAAGTACTAAAAGCTAGAATTCTCCCTCTGAATCTCTTCCTAGAAATGGAATTCAGAAAGCGCAGGACTCCATCCAGCCATGCCGGGGACTCAGACAAGTGTTGTTCCTTATCATGGATATAAATAGAGGTCTATTATGATACACTCACTTGGTCTACTGGCATGTTAATGACAGGCAATGCTGATTTGCTCCAAACTCGCACAGTTTCACACATAAGGAGAGTCACCTATGTTTCAGGAACAAATATTATTTTGAAGTGATTGGTAGTGGTATGACTTAACACTTTAAATCCTAAAATTCAGAGTGGTTTTATAATAGCATACAAAGAATATAAAAATTCTAAGATGACCATATTAGACAGACTACTATTCAACTAGGTTTAGCTGAGTTGGAGAATCTTCAGTACCCTCCCACATGGAGTGTCGAAAGGGGAAGATAGGCAGCTAATAGTGTAGGCATGATGATTATGTATGAGCAGAAAAGTAGCACCACCAGTTTTCTTGGACTGTCCCTCAATACTTCTGCATTGACAGGAAGGTAGACTGGTTTGGTTTAGCTCTTAAAAGCGAAGACTTTTTGATTTTCCTTTTTGGGCAAAAAAAAAAAAAAAAAAAAATTACAAGGAGTGACAGACTGAACACTGAAGGCCCCCCTACGTTTAATCATTAATAGTGAGCCCTTTGGTGAACTTAGGTCCTGATTTTGGAGTTTGGAATCTGACCTTTCCCTAAAGATAAACATTATTGTCGCAGGTTCTGAGGAGGGACACTTCCTCACTGGCTGCCATCGGAAGAGTCCTCTTCTTGGTGACTCCTAGCTCGGATCTGGATGCAACAGGGGTAGCTAGTCACTATGATTCTTCTCGCGGTGCTTTTTCTCTGCTTCATTTCCTCATATTCAGCTTCTGTTAAAGGTAAGTTTGTGTTGCCTTTTGCTAAAATTTAATTTCAATCTTTGGGGGTAAAAAGTGTGTGCGTGTGTGTGTGTGTGTGTGTGTGTGTGTGAATAGCGAGAAAGAGTTTCTCACTAAACCATCTGAAAAACCATGTAACTTTGGAATGTTTGGGAAAGCATGGGTTGAAATGAAATCCAAATTCAAATTCCTACATACATTAAGAAAACAGAGGTTCCTTTTAGTTTCAATCCCCCAGACAAGGGTGTTTTTGCTTCAGTTTCTCATTCATGGTCTATTTTTTAAAGGGGGAAAAGAGCTACCAGCTATTGTTACCTGCTGCAGTTGGTCACACTGAATGCAGCTCCTTCATTTGAATTGTAAATGAGGATTTCAAAAAAAAATCCAGTTCTTAAATTTCCTTCTAGTTGCTTAGCAATGTGACATCAAGAAGAATTAGACCCAATGAAAAAGGCGTTTAATTTGCCAAAGAATTATGAATGAAATGGTAAAACATGTATTTAATTCTATTATCATTCAAAAGTGATAGAATTATTATAGCCCGTGAATTAAAGAAAATAAAATTATATGATACAGGTTTAAGAAATAATACTTATCTTTACAAGAATAGTGTGGCTAGTTACAGTTTCTATTTTAAGATGAAATTGATTTTTAAAAAACACATATGAATTATTACCCTTAGAAAAGGCAAGAGAAAAAATAAATGTTTTATAAGGAATGGTTTCAAAGAACTGTATGAAGTTATTAATATAGAATCTTGTTTAAAATCAGCTAGATTATAAACTTGTATTTCTAAATGCTGCCTTGTGTAAAATGATTACTTTTTAGAGTACCTTAAGAAGATACACTCTTAAAACCAATTGATCCAACATATAACTTAGCATAATAGAGACAAATTTTAAAACTATATACTCTAAGTATATTTGATATAAAACAATTCATTTACAAACTTTAAAAACCTATTTGGGATAAATGGGGCCTTTGATCATAAAGTAAAGTTTTTCTCAAGATTTTCTGTATGGAAAATTTCCACAGGAGGAAAAAAGACAATGTTCATTATTGCAGCAATAAATAGAGGGCTAAATTTAAATTAATTCACCTAAGCAATTCACACTTTAGGGTTTTGAACTAAAGGCAACATTTTCACCAGTTTCTAAAATGTTCACTTTTTAAAAATATAGTTCTTGTATGAAAGAAATTTTTTAATAAGAAAAAAGTAAAGATTTATAAGTCATATCTAATTAAGATTTATTATATAGAGGATTTAAGATTTGATCTGTCAAATGAATTGTTGAGTATTTAAAATATGAGTGATTTAAATACCATAATATCAAACCTAATAACATGATTATCTTTTTTTTTTTTTTGAGACAGAGTTTCACTCTGTTGCCTGGGCTAGAGAGCGTTGACATCAGCTTAGCTCACAGCAACCTCCAACTCCTGAGCTCAAGCGATCCTCCTGCCTCAGCCTCCCGAGTAGCTGGGAGTATAGGCATGCGCCACCATGCCCAGCTAATTTTTTCTAGATATATTTTTAGTTGGCCAATTAATTTCTTTCTATTTTTAGTAGAGACTGGGTCTTGCTCTTGCTCAGGCTGGTTTCGAACTCCTGACCTTGAGCGATCCACCCGCCTCAGCCTCCCAAAGTGCTAGGATTACAGCCATGAGCCACCGCACCTGGCCGACCATGATTATCTTGAAAAAAATAATTGAAACGTAGCAGTTATTGTGGGGTTCTCTCTTTTGTCCCCATTTTATAAACTAGAAATTGGGTAAATTGATGTTTTCATATGCACGTATAAAGAATTTAAATACACACACACACACACACACACAACAATGGCATAAGGGGAACATGTGGTTTGGAACATAGCTACTGTCTGTTGTATACAAGTTTAGTGGCAAATCCAGACTTTTAGAACCTGAAGTTTATGCAATTTAGGGGCCATCAGAAAAGATTACAAAATATCTTACTTTTGCAAAGGTTACTGAAAAAAGATAAGCATGGGTACCCCTTGCTAGGGTCCTCTTCCAAAGTCTTGGAAGGAGCCTGGGCAAGTGAGGGGCTTCATGGCACAAATTGCTTATGCCATTATCATAAATAAAAAGTACAGGACTTGACAGCTTCTCTACCTAGACGGGGTAAATGTCCTGTCGTATAGTACCATGATTTAATTATAGATTCTTTGCCCTTGTAACAATTAACATTTAACTAGCAAACTACTTGTGAAGAGTCTACCTTAAAATCAGTCTAAATCAGTCTAAACCAGTCTAAATTTTGGGATCCCATGTATGGCCTCAAAAGTCATCTCTAATTTAAATGACCAGTGCAGCTCTTTAGGAGATCTTCAGATCTAGGTGGATATTCAGGGCAGGTGGGATGTGAAGAGAATGGAGGAGGGGAGTTAGGATTAGGATGGAAGAGGGTCTATATGATTTGCTGAGTGTGAACTTTCTCAAGACTCAAGTTTTCAGGCCAGGCGCGGTGGCTCAAACCTGTAATCCCAGCACTCTGGGAGGCCGAGGTGGGAGGATCGCTCAAGGTCAGGAGTTTGAAACCAGCCTGAGCAAGAGCGAGACCCCGTCTCTACTGAAAATAGAAAGAAATTAATTGGCCAACTAAACATACATAGAAAAAATGAGCCGGGCATGGTGGCGCATGCCTGTAGTCCCAGCTACTCGGGAGGCTGAGGCAGGAGGATTGCCTGAGCCCAAGAGTTTGAGGTCCCTGTGAGCTAAGCTGATGCCACGGCACTCTAGCCC
>CAUYRT010071407.1:0-13578 GCA_963574885.1 Lepilemur ruficaudatus
TAGATTTTTAAATGTAACAAGATAAGTCAACTTGAGTGGTAATATATTTTGGGAAATCAGCTCACTATAAATTGTGACTGTAAACATTATACTGTAAATGCTTTGTAGTTTTCCCCCAATAAAAAAGAAAAAAAAAATACAGTTTTTTTTGAATCCTCACAAAAAAAAAAAAAAAAAAAAGAATTAAATCAGATAAAATATGTGAAGCGCCTGGCACATGCCCGACACACAGCAGGGCCTGCTGTACGTGTGCTGCTTCCTTTCCTGGCAGCACGCTGGACTCTCTCCTGTGACAAGTGCACAGTAACTTCCCATGTTCTCAGACTCAGGAGAGAGAAAATTCTGTCTCCTGATGTTAACCCCTCCCCCCCCCATACTCGGGAAGTTTGAACAAAGGAAAAAAACAACAAAGCAGCCGCAAGGAGGATCTGCCACAGCCACATCAGCAGGCCAGTGGCAGAATCGACACTACTATGAGCCGTGCTGCTCCTTTCAAATTAATATTGGGAGGTTCCACTTTGAGGAATGGAAGATAGCTCCTTTTGGACTAATCTTCTCATAGATAGAAACTATAAGCTCTAGACAAAATATAAAACAACTGCTGGAAGGCACTGGAAAGTGACCACAGCAGGTAACTCCTAGAGCAGTTATTAAAATAAAAATAACGCAAAGCAGTATGGGTAAAAGCCAATAAGTATATTAAAATGAAATTAAAAAGCAGAGATTGTCAGAATGGATAAAAAAGTAGGACCCTGAAAGATGCACTTCAAATATAAAGACACAGATGTGTCAAAAGTAAAAAAAAAAAAAAAAAGAAAAAGAAAAAGAAAAGAAAAGAAAAGCAAATAGTACACAAAAGAAGGACAGAGTGGCTACATTAATATCAGATAAAGCAGTCTCCAAGACAAGGAGCATCACCAGGGATAAGGAGGGACACTTCAAAATGATAACAAGGATCAATTTCATCAGGAATATATAACTCATAAATGTGTATGCACCTAAAAAAGAACTTCAAAATACTTGAAAGAAAAATTGTCAGGACTAAAGAGGAACATACACAATTATAGCTGGAGATTTTAACACCCTTCTCTCTCAACAATTGATAGAATAAATACAAAAAATTAAGTAAAGAGATAGAGGATCTGAACCATTTTGCCAGCCACTTAAACCTAATCGATGTCCGTGGATTGCACATCCTATAAATGCAGAATACACATTCTTTTCAAGTGTTTACGATATGGTCACCAAAACAGACATCTGGGGCCACAAAACAAGTCTCAATTACTGTAAAAGGACTGAAACCACACAAACATGTTCTTGGACTATGACAACATTAAATTAGACATTAACAGCTAACATCTAAATACCATTCCTCACTATAAAGGGTCTTTGAACAAACAGCTGATTCCTCAGCTGGGACAGGAAGGAAGATATAAAATGAGCCTGGAACACATCTCGCTAGAAAGTAAGAAATTACTCAAAACAAATGATAGGGCCACGTCACAGCCTAAAAGGGGGCTCCCACTGGCCAGATTTGGGACAATTAGAGCATCCAAACATAATCTGGACAGTGATGGATCATAGCCCATTAAATAAAACAGGAATGCCTGAGTTCAAGACGGTAACAGATAGACAGACAAGACAATGAATGGGAGGGAGGACTCTTCTTCACAGTGGAATGCCAGGAGCCAAATGACAAGTGTGCAAGGTTGGAAAATCACCATTTGATGCACCATAGTGAAGACTATTTCAGGCAAGGATCATCAATGGAATAATTCAGTCTGATGAGGAATGGAATATTTACAAGATCTTAAGTATCTTCTTACAGATTCCTTATTAGTCATAAGGAGAAAATAATAATTCTAGATCAGAGAAACTGGCAACACCATGTCTGGTTAATCAAAATGAACATCACTAACGAGGAACAAATGAGTACCGTGCACCTCTGGATATAAATAATGCCCTGAGAGGGACACAGCCTCGCCTCTGTGGTATCTGGCCAGAAAGGCAGAACTTGACTCTGATCATGAGGAAATATTGCATAAGTGCAACTTCAGGAATATTTTATAAAAGGACTGGGCCTGTGTTCTTCACAGATGCCAGCATGATGGAAGACAAGCCGTGGCTGAGGGACTGTTCCCAATTTAACAAGACCAAAGAGGCAGGACGACTGCATCACGCAAGCTGCGATCCCAGACTGGATCCTGGACTAGGGGAAAGTGCTGTCAAGGACATGCTGAGCCAAGTAAGACAGTCAGAATACGGAGTGTATATTAGATAAAAATACCGCATCAGTGTTCAATTTCCTGAATTTAATAAGATTATGTCAAACAACATCCTTGTTTTTAGGAAATATGGTAGGAAGAGGTAAAGAGCAGGATGCGTCTAACTACTGTCAAATGGTTCACGAAAAATAAATAAATTATGAAATTTATAATGGAGGGAGAAAGAGGGAAGGAGAAAGAGAAAGAAGAGCAATAACAAAATGCTAAAAGTTAGTAAATCAGCAAAGAGTATTAAGGGAATTCTAGGTATTTGTGCAACTTTTCTGCAAGTTTCAAAATGAAAGCAATATACGGACCATGGAGGACCAACATATGGGGCACAAGGCAAAGCAGCAACAGGGGAGATTTCCACCTGCAACCTCTGCTTTCTACACGATGGCTCCAGTCTTACCTGTCTTCTTTGATGACATCCACAAAATGGGCGTCGGTCTTCTCCCGGATGTTCTTGAACCTCAGTGGAAGGAGAGCCGACTGGTCCAAGCTCACCCCTGCCCACCTTCCCTTTTCCTGTAAGATCTCACACAGAGAGGTCTGACTGTTGGTGAGCTTCTCCTCTTGGGGAGGGCTCAGAAGTCCATTTTGAGTTTTAGAACTAGGTCCTCCAGAAGCCTGCCTCAAGACAAAGAGGGAGCAAACATCGAAAGTGAAGTGGCGCAGGGAACACACGCGTATCCCCAGCCCTGAGCTCTCTGCCACACCAGGGCCCCACCACACTGTCTGCCAGATGTTGCGACCTATCCGAGGGGCCTGCACCTGCACATCTGCTCTTAACCAAACGCTCAGCCTCTCAGCCTCTCAGCCAATCTGCTTCTCCCTGTTGCCCTATTTCCTCAAATGGCATCTCCAGGTGTTCAGGCCACCAGGAGAGTGATATCCTGGGAAGAGACAGCAAGGAGCTGGAGAGAAAGCAGAAAGTTGGGGTTCTAGGAGTTTGTTCACTACAAACTAGAGCCAGGGCTCAGGGGGCAGTGTGGAAGGTTTAGGGGCTCAGGGAAGTGTGAGGATGGGTCCAGAGAAAGGAAACACAGTGCTGTCTGTGCTGTGGCTTAGGAGACGTGTATGAACACAGGGCCTGTGCTGTGGGTGCTGACCGTGGCTGTGAGGGACAAGGGCTGACCTGCATGCAGTTCCTTGGCAGATGAGGAGAGGAAGGATGGCAGAGCCTGGGCCCCTGGGAAGTCAGCCTGCACAAACCTCCTTTTTTTTTTTTTTTTTTTTTTTTTGAGATTGCTTTGTTGCCCAGGCATGAGTGCGGTGGCACAATCATAGCTCACCGAAACCTCAAACTCCTGGGCTCAAGTGATCTACCTCACCCTCCCAAGTAGCTGGGACTACAGGTATGTACCACCACACCTGGCCAATTTTTCTATTTTTTGTAGAGATGAGGTCTCCCTATGTTGTTCAGGTTAGTCTCAAACTCCTGGCCTCAAGTGATCCTCCAGCCTCAGACTCCCAAAGTGCTAGGACTACATGCGTGAGCCATTGCACCCGGCCTGCACAAGCTTTCTTGATGGGCTCTCAGGTTTGGGCTTTATCTGCCTTCCACTCCAGTCCTGACCTTATTCTCAAAGTCCGATTTTTCTGGTAGCCTCCTTGCTGTTTGCCCTAACTCTGACCCTCTCTTCTCAGTGCATTTCTCATCTCGAAGAATCCCCTCTCCTCTCTGCACATCTATATTCCACCGTATGTTGAGTCCATCTCCCAGCCCCGCAAATCCTTTCCAAAACACTCTAATTCACATATTTTAAAGCTCTTACTGTCCACTAAAGGAGTCCCACCCAGCTCAGCACGTGAGTGTGCTATTGCACGTGGGCTAGTTCTGACTCTCCATCTTGTTCTTTATTGGTCTACTCAAAACCCAAAGGACTAGAAGGCATGGAGCAGTGTTACCTAAGAGGAGTTATTCCCAGAACCAAGAAGTTGACAAGACAGGAATGTCACCTTAGGTGGATGCGCCAGGAGAGGAACTGACAGGAACAACAGCCATGAGCTTGTTACCTTGGTGCTGTTTTTATGCTCATCTTGACAGCCATTTTGGACAGCTCCTCCTTCTGCACCAGCTTCAGATTTGGGAGCAAACGTGATTCCACACGAAAGGCAGGTCTACGAGAGAAACACAGACCATAGAAACATACCCAGGAAAGGTGACCATGATGTGTAATTCAAACAAGTCCGATGCTATTGCAGTTTGCTGTCACACAGGATTGTTGTGGCCGGTAAAAGGCTTACTGAACCACTCCAGGATGAGCTAAAACCAAACTGGCAAAGTTGAAACATACAAAAACCTGTACACAAACACAGGGCAGCATTATCTGCAACAGCCAAAAAGTAGAAACTCAAATGTCCACTGACTGATGAATGGATCAACTGTGGCCTATCCACATAATGGGATATTATTCAGCCATAAAGAATAAAACACTGCTGACTATTCTGTCTGGTTATTGCATAGTTCATTTGGTAATTTAACATCCTTGATCACAGAACAGTCATCCTTGGCATCTGCTCTTCTGCAGTCATTTGGTCACTGGACTCTCATTAGTTTGTTTCAGGCATTTCTTTTCTCCTCAGGTCCACCTGAAGTGCTCTAGGAAGAGGCCACCTGCTCCTCAGGCACTGCCCCAGCACACTGGCTTTCCTGGCTTTATGAGATGGTCTATGCATTTAGAGCCATGAATATGCAGAAGCAACAATCAGACCCGTTGGGCACCAGAGGGCACACTGAGCAGAGCCGGGGGCTCTGCACAGGCTTCCTTCCCTCAAGTCAAGGCCACACAACGTGCTGCAAAGGGGCTGAAGGCCAGTGAGACTGGGATGGCCTGTGGGGACAAGGCTGATCTCCGGGAGCCTGAGGCAGCAGTGTTCACAGTTGGGCAACTCAATGCTACGTTTACAAATATTTACAAAAGGCTGCTTGGCCTGTACCCTGCTGTGAAAAGATGTTATAATACAGAGGTGAGGTCTGATGGAGCTGCTCATGAAGGAACCTCAGGAGCAAAGGCATAGGCTGTTGGAGCTGCAATGTTCACTGAGGGTATAAGAGGCTGCACTTGAGGTCAGGGGTCATCTGGGTCACGTGGCCAGCTGTGGAGACCCACAGTCTGGACTCCTAAAGGCCCGTCCAGTGCTCACTGCTCACTCTGCGCTCCCGCAGCAGCTCTGTGCAGGGACTGGGGATGGGGTGGCGGGAACTTCTGCTGCAGACCCCAGGGCCCCTGGGCAGGGCTGCCCCAGGAACCTGCATCACCTCATCATCCAGCAGCCCATCTTTTCGCTGCACTTGGAAAATGTGGCTCTTTGTTTTTCTATTTCTTCCTCAGCTATTTTCCTTTAAGGGGAGAAGTTTTCTAGATGAAAACTTTAAAACAAATGAAACAAAAAAATTTTAGAGAAATCCATGTACCCTGATGTAGATATTCTTGTGTCTCAACATTCCCTCTGCTCTGTAGTGAGAGGGCCCTTCCGTACCAGGAGGTCCCACCACGCATCGCTGGGTGGGTTTGTTTCCCTCTTCCCACCCCACAGCAATTTTCCTTTAACTATTCGCCAGTCTAATTTTAATCTGGATTAAAACCTTTTACAAACTGGTTTTTGCCAAGCACTGATACCTCTGTGAAATGTCTCCCAGCCCATTAAGCATCCGTCTGCCCCCTGAACAGGTGCGAGCATCTCCTCCCCTGCCTAGAAGCCCTCATTGGGAAAAGCATTTCCAACCTCAGGAACCTGCGCGTACGGAGATGCCTTACCACCTCGGGAGGCAAGCCCGAGCAGCTGACCCGCAAGGGAGCAACGCTGGCAGGCACGTTAGAGAAAAATCAGTGTCGTAATGATAGCAGCTGCTATGATTTAGAAATGTCTATGTGCTAAGGACCTGCCAAGGAACAAAAGTCGGGCCCTCATCCATGCAGTGTTTGCCAAGTCTCGTGTGTGATCTCAGCTAATCCTCCTAACAACACTGCAGGGCACAAACGACCATTCTGCAGATGCTGACAGACTCCAGGGCTCCGGGCCCCTGACCTCCACTGTCGCTTGGCTCTGGCCTCCCCTCCTGGCACAAAGAGGACCCAGGAATAATCCTGGCACTTTGGTTTCCTGTGCCTCACTCTCCTGAAGTGACCCAAGCAGCTACGACTGTCCTCCTGGTTCTTTCGAGTGGCACCACTGGCACTTGGGCACCAAGGGAAACTTCAAGACCAGCTCCTGGGGTCCCCCAGAAAGTATACTCTGCAGGCTAAGGAGTTTGCTGGCTATTGCCTGGGTAACCTAAGATTCCTTGGAGAATACCCAAGAGCAAACTCTGCAATTTCCCAGATTATCTTTGCTCCTCCCCCCGCCCCCCCCCCGGGTAGATGTGGGCCTTGGAGAGAAGATTACTTCTCGAACACGCTTAGGCAAATTTGCATTCATTTTCAACACATTTCAACACATGCACCCTACGTTCTGGTCAAAATATATGGCGTTGATCTATAAAATGGTTTTTCTTCAAGGTTATTTCTCATCCCAAGATAAATCATTTCTCAGCCAACAGCTGTCCCTTTTCATAACTGTCAAGAGAGAGAGCAGGGAAACCTCTTTTCTGGGAAATGAGGAGGAAACATCATCAGAAAAGTCCTGGCTTTGCCTGTTTAGTCTGCTGAACAGGAGTATTGAGCAAGATGTCGTTTTATAGAAGAAGCACCCTCTGCGCCCAAACTCAAAATCATGTTGGACATGGCAGACAGGAATAATAATGACATTGCAACAATAATAACAAATAGGCCGGGGCGCGGTGGCTCACGCCTGTAATCCCAGCTCTCTGGGAGGCCAAGGCGGGAGGATCACTCAAGGTCAGGAGTTCGAGACCAGCCTGAGCAAGAGCGAGACCCAGTCTCTACTAAAAATAGAAAGAAATCAATTGGTCAACTAAAATATATAGAAAAAATTAGCTGGGCATGGCAGCGCATGCCTGTAGTCCCAGCTACTCGGGAGGCTGAGGCAGGAGGATCGCTTGAGCCCAGGAGTTTGAGGTTGCTGTGAGCTAGGCTGACGCCACGGCACTCTAGCCTGGGCAACAGAGTGAGACTCTGTCTCAAAAAAAAATAAAACAACAAACCCATCCAACCCCACGGAGTTCTCTTCCCAAGAATCACCCCAGTAAATTGTAGTGATCTGCACCTTGCATTTCCAGGATCTTTTAGAGTTGGGCAATTGCCTCGTAGGTCAACTTCTCTGACCACTATTCCCTCATTGAGGAATCTTCTGACCCCGGGGAAAACTGCAGAACTTGGTTGAACCTACATTTCTGCACTGGTGTGTGCCCACATCATCTTAGAGCATGACTCTCCAATCTCTTGGAGAATGGTAACGACACAAATGCGAAACTGTCAGAGCTCCAGACGACCTATTCGGCCCTTTTTTTTTCCTAGGAGGCAAAAGAGGTGTTACTCAAAAACCAAATTCAAATTATTAGTCCTTTGTTCAGAAAATGAGACATATGCAATAGGAGAATGGGCTGCTAGAGCATAAATCTTGAGTGATCCCAAGTAAACTGGGAAATTACCATTAACTATCTCAGAGATTCCCGATGCATATTGAAGCTGAGTAGTCTTGCCATGAAAGAAAACTGGTTCATAGTTTGAACTACATATGTCCCAAATAGACTTGACCATGAACTTCTTTATTTAAAGAACTCCTATTCTACATAATGTCATTTAGGAAATACTGGTACATCCTTTCTCTCTTTTTGTTAGGGTGAATGTCCCGAGTCATGCCTATCTTTACAGGTTAGACCAGTGGTTCTCACAATTTAGTGTATATCAGAATCTTCTGGAGGGCTTCTTAAGACTCGATTGCTGGGCCCTGGCCTCAGCGTTTCTGATTTAGTAGGTCTGAACCAAGATGAAAATTTGCGTTTGTAACAAGTTCCCAGTTGAAGCTGATCCTGCCGGTCTGGGGGCCACTCATTGAAAAACACCTGGTTCTAGTCCTAGAGCAGAGCTTCTCACTTTAACGTGGAGAGAAGCCACCTGGGCATTGCGTTGATGACGTGCCTGGCTCCGCCTCCAGAGGTGCTGATTCAAGAGACAGGGAGCGGAGCCAGCAAGGTTGCGTTTCCAACAAGCTTCGGACGCCTGCGGTCCGAAGACCGCACCTTGAAGATGGATTCTCTGGCTTAGATGTCGTGAAACAAAACAGTGAGGAGCCTTGGGGACCCCAAAGGTAGAGACCAACACCTTCTCTCCTCCTCTTGTGTCTAAAATCAGAGAATCATGCTTTGATTTCTGAAAATGAGATACGTAGGAAAATATGATATGCTCTGAGGATTTTGCAAATTTTTTCATCACGTGTTTTTCCCTCTGAGTTTCTATGGCTCTGGTGATGAGCAGGGGCGGCTGCGACAAAACCCACGCAGGCTGAACACCAGCAGGGGACGTGAGCCCTGCACGTGAATTTGCAATTAAGTTCAAGCTCAAACGGTAGATTTTTTTCATCATTTCGGATGAGGAGTGTTAATTTCTCTAACCTCAGCAATAGACTTGATGGGGGTGGCGGGAGTGAGTTGTAGATCCTGCTACTAAGCCGGGAGTGATGGATTTAGGTCTTTGGCTGGTTGATCACTCATTATTTCTCTGACCCTGGAAAAGGCACTTAACCAGGTTTGATCACAGCTTCCTTCTCTGCAAAATGAACTAGATCCGTGGTTTCCACACTTCGCTTTCCTAACTCTCTTTTAAAACCATCTTCAGAACCTAACACATCAAACACATAGCAGGTGCTTTAATGTCTTAATTTTTTCAGCAGAAGATGCTTCTAACTTGCAAAACCACTGAAGAAATTCTGCGTTCCTCATGTTCTCAGCAAAAAGATTTGCAATTCGCTCAGCTGGAAGGCCTCCCCTATTCCTCCCAATCTAACACGAAACCACCTGTGCGGATTGTGGGTGCGTTGTTTGATACCCATTCATTCAAATTCCCCACGATGACTTTGGCTTCTCCTAAGAGTTGTTTGGTTTTGGTTTTGTTTGCAATCTTAATCCATTTCTTCAATGCTTTCCCCCTTAAAACTAACAGGCAGATTTTTTTCCCCCTCTCTTTTCAAACTATTGAAAGCTACTTCGCTCTGGGAGGGGAGGGAAGAGGAAAGGTTTGCTCGCCCGGGGAGGTCTGGGAGTTGCTTTGTTTTCTTAGCTGGGTTGTGCAAATGAACTCAAGGTTTAACACTTAGGTGCCGTTTGCAGGTAGAAGGCACCGGAGCCCAGAGTTAGGGAGTCCGGGACACCATCGTGGGCCCCTGCCGTACAGCTGTTCTGAGAGCTGCAAAGCTAAAATTTGTTGCCATGGCTTAGACCTAAACAAACGCATGCCTGTTCTGGCACGTAGATCGTGTTCTCCCAGGGCAGCCCTGCTCACTCGTTCTGCGTCCATCTGGGGGACGCACGGGTTTCAATCATCCCTCCACCGTCACCCAATCTGAAGCCGCGGTTTGTTGCATGATCTAGTGCCTTGTTACCTCGCAGCAGACTCCGTGGTGTTGCACTCGGCCTCTTCCTCCTCCTCCCCCGCCCAGCCATACTGGAGCTTCTGTCCTCGGGGACCTCGCTGTGGGACCACCTTGCAGGCGTTAATACTTTTCCCACTAAACCTGCCTGGACGGGGGCCAACGGGAACGCTGCGCTCCACGGCGTAATGGATATTCCAGGGTAGTTTTCCATTTGGTTGGTCTCGAGGCCGCAGAGAGCAATATTCCCCTTCTCCCAACGGTGGTCGCCCTTCTCTTTTAATTTCCCCTTTCTCTCTCTGTCTCTCCCTGCCCATGCTCTGGGAGATGAGTCTCCTTTTGGTTCATTCCAGCGCCATGATATTTGGTCCGATTTTTTAGCTCCCTCCATCTCAGAAGAAATTTCCAGAAGGTCTCCTAGGAAACAATAAAATGACATAACCTCTAGTTTCATGCAACATATTAGAAAAGTAGGCAATGCCTATACACTCCTGTATCGATATGAAGTCTAACCAGCCAGTGCAAAAGCACAGATAATTTTAACCGGAACAGCCTCTTGCATATGTACGCACACACGCTTGCCATGAGTTAGTGACGACAGTGGTACTAAGTTATTTTCCTGGCAGCTAAGAAAAAGGGTTATGTGGTCTGCACAGACAGTTTCAAAAGATGCAAATAAGTGTTACTCTGGAGAAATCCCTAAGTCTCGGATTCTTGAAGGAATTTATTGTGTTGATCCTTAGGCGAGAGATGTTGGCTAACAAAATGGCCCATGTTTTCAAAACTCCGAATGGCTGGGAAAGAGCATTATTTGCATAAAGTCATGTATTTTTATCGGCTCTAAGAGAAAAATGGTAACTCTCATCCCAGAACACGTTTCTGCGAGGAGTTGAGAGAGTATGAGCCACCTATGCTGGCACTCACGCAAGCTGTACGGGAGCACCTAGAATTTACCATGGACCGCATCAGTCATGGAGGACGTAGCGACAAACAAGGTGCAAGTAACTGCCCTCCTAAAATTTATGTCCAGCCAGGAGGGACACAATAAACAAATTAACGATTGAGTATATAGGATGTCAGATGCTAATCAGAGTGCAATAAAGATGGGGGAGGGATAGAGCGAGTAGGTGTGGGAGACCCAAAGGAAATGAGGAAAGAAGCCATGTGGATGTTTAGCGGAAGGTTGTTCCAGGCAAAGAGAGAAGTCTGGCGTGTTCAAAAAACAGCAAAGGGCCAATGTGGCTGGAGGCATTGAGAGAGTAAGGACATTGGGGAGGAGGGAGGTTTGGGGAGTCGCCGTAGGGCCCTGGTTGGCCATTGTAAGGACTTTGGCTTTTACTCTAATGATAGTTAGTTTTAACCAGTCCTTTAGGCTGGTGTGTGTTACTCACCTTCTGTCTCGGTCTCTCTCCACCACCCCCCACTTGTGAGGCAGTTCCCTGGCAACCAGTGGACGACATTCCAACGTCTGAATGAATGAAGGCCAAGGGTGTCTGTGACATTACTAACCACCTTTGACTTTTACTGTGATTTGCTCACAGGGCAGGGCTTCCTGAACACTCTATTTTTGGCTTGTAAGAAAAATTATGTCGTTCTCATCTTGATGAAATTTCACAAGTCTGGACTACCTATAATTTCCGTAATACAAAATTCAGGAGTCTTCCATTTTCCTTTTCTTGTTGTTTTTGTCGTTTCTGTGCCCAGGGAGAGCTCATTTTCACAGGGTCGGCAGCACTATGAGATTAGCCTCAGGCAACCGCTTGCTGGAATCAGCTCTTAGGCGCTCAGAAGGGTGGAAGAATTCTTAACGCCTGGGATGGGCAAGGGATAGGTGAATTGACCAGGTCCTTGCTGAAGGGCACAGGAGAGTAAGTAGATGTTAGGGGAATAACCTCTGCCTTCCTCCCACGTGAAACCCCCAAAAGAGGTGCTGTGAAACTTGAAGTTAAAAATGTAAGACTCTTGAATTTTGTCTATCTGTTTTGTTGGTTGATTGTCTCAAAATGGTTCTTGCCTATTCTAGAGATCTCCAAAGCTTTTGGGAAATCACATCGTACTGTTCACCACAGACATTTTTGTACACAAAAAATAACTAGCAGGAGCAGTTTAAAGGCAAAAGGGAGTCCCCAAAACAGATCGTGAATGTGTGCATCTTAAGAGAACGTGAAGACTACAGCAACTTGGCCTTGGTGTTGGGGTTTGGCGGAGGTGAAGAGTATGAACCGGTGGTGTAGCTGCAACTCTTGGATTTTGTTCGATACCACCAACAAAATAGCTTCCTGGGCTGCCCTCCTCCATCCTTCCCTTTGCTTGTCTTCTTGGGTTACTGTCAATCCAGGCGACATTCATCTTACTCTTCAAACTACTTTCTGGCCACGTGACCACATTTTCCAAGCTTTGCAGACAGTGCCCTCTAAGCACACGTAAGGATGCTTTATACTCAGGACAGGAGTTGCTCGTTTTCGACTCCAGATGTATCATGGGCACGTGCCCATTTGTGCGGCTTGATTTTATGAGCTTGGAAAGGTCATGAGCAGTTGGCGGTTGACCATTTATCCCAAGTAAGAAAGGCCCAGTGAGGTTGGGTCCCTCCCCTTTGCCAATGATTGTCCTTGAACAATCATTTATCAGAATGATTCCCCCAAACACTTCTCTCTAATTCTGTTTCCAGATCACCACCTCTATGTGACATCATGGGAACTCAGTGCAAATAAATCTCCCGAGAGTCCTACGCCAGACAGATATTGAAATGGATTGCCCCGGAAGGGCATTGCTTATCTCCTTAGAGAGCAGGGTTGTCACCAAAGCAAGGCTTTGACGAAAAACACTCCTGGGTCTTCTGTGGACCTTAGTGTGTCCAGAGCATTTCCCCATCGAGTCTGGACATTGCCCAGAGCAAAAATTAGAGCAGGATCTTATTAGCCACTTAAAACGAGGGCCATGCTTTGGGGTCTAAGAGGAAGCAGCTGTGATAATACCTGCTAGTTATTATTACTGATATTGTTATTATTTAATGAGCAGGATAGAGGCGATTCCTGGTTGTGGCTATGAAACCAGCCTTGGTTGGTATTGAAAAAACAACCGTCAACAGGATACCCTTTTCCAAGTCTCCGAATTGTCCTACATGGAAGTTTTATGTCACCGCAGGGGGACTGTATGATTTTGCATATGCAATAATGCTTGAGACTCATCAGAATTTGAAATGCAGGCAATGGCCAAGAATGTGTTCTGTCTTAAAACAATTTCACTCTTTGTAACTCAGGTTAGAATTTGACAATGGGAGGTGATCAGTTTCAACGCATCTTGGAAATCTTGAATGAGACGAAAGAATGACAGACAAAAGGATTTTGCAAAAATCCTCATAAGCAAAACAAATACTTATGAGGATAAGGCAGAGAAGTCACTTTAGACTGAGCTGGTCTAACAGGGCCACCTATGGGGTCTCAGTGGCATGGAAGTCAGGCCAGAGAACAGCACGGGCGCAGAAAACAGACGTATCCAAAGATGCTTCCAGCCTGGAGACAGGAGGGAAGACCATTTAAAAACACAGTACTTGGGGCCAGGCGCAGTGGCTCACACCTGTAATCCTAGCACTCTGGGAGGCCTAGGCAGGAGGATTGCTTGAGCTCAGGAGTTCAAGACCAGCCTGAGCAAGAGCAAGACCCCGTCTCTAAAAAAAAAAAAAAAAAAAAAAAAAATAGAAAAAAAGAACACAGTACTTGGAAATTATTAATTTTATTTTAAAGCTAGGAAGACTGAGGTTCAAAATAGTTAAGTGCCTTTCACAGAGCAACAAATGGCGGAATCAGAACTTGTCCCA
>CAUYRT010071409.1:0-18808 GCA_963574885.1 Lepilemur ruficaudatus
TTTTTTTTTTTCAGTTGGCCAATTAATTTCTTTGTATTTTTAGTAGAGACGGGGTCTCGCTCTTGCTAAGGCTGGTTCTGAACTTTTGACCTTGAGCGATCCGCCCGCCTCGGCCTCCCAGAGTGCTAGGATTACAGGCGTGAGCCACCGCGCCCAGCCATCAAACTGTATTATTTTTTAATTGAAATTTTTATTGAGATAACTGTAGATCCACATGCAATTGTAAGAAAGAATATAGTGAGATCCCTTGTACACTTTGTCCAGTTTTCCCCAATGGTAACATTTCCTAAAACTGTAGTATAATATCACATCCAAGCTATTGACATTGATGCAATCCAGCCATCTAATTCAGATTTCCCCAGTTTTACTTGTACTGATGTGTGTGTGTACACAAGGCTTTCCCTTGTGTGTTTTGTATATCCACCACACAGTCAAGACACAGAACAGTTCCATCAACACAAGGATTCCTTGTGTTGCCTTTTTGTGACCACACGCATTCTCCTCCCTCTCCCTCCCCCCCAAACTGTGTTATATTTTGGCCTGTAAGTTAGTTTTCTATGTAGGTTAGAAAGTCAGGTTACAGTGATTAAGAGCATAAGCCCTGAAGCACCACTGCCTGGGTTTGGATCCTGGCTCTACCACCAAGCTAGGTAATTATATGCATGATCTTATTTCGTGCTCACGAAAGCCCTGTGAAATATGCAATCTTGTTCCTACTTTCTTTTAAGGAAAGTGACCCTTAGAGAAATGAAATACAATACAATATTTGCCCAGAGTAACACACTAACATACTATTATAAAAGACATTCAAGCTAAGATATTAATATAAAACCAGGCCTATCTGGCCCCAAAGCTCACGCTTTTGCACACAGTAAACATTAATTCCAAGTGTTCCATTTGGAGCTGTGCGCTGGCTGTTAAACTATTTTTTCTCAGCCTCAGACTCATCCTCTATTCACTGCTTTGTAATACAAATCACAATTCTCCTTTGCCAGCTTGTTCCTCCATAGCTCCTGCCAATCGGAGGCGCTAGGAAACAAGGTACTTGCTCCTTCCCATTTGCTTCCTGGTGTCAGTGTCACCTTGGAAACAGCTTTTCACCCGGGGCAGTGGTGGTTCCTTCTAGTACCAACAGTTGATTCCAGTTTGCAGGTTGGCCACATTCCCCAAACCACCCTCATTGCACCCCTCAGTGAGACCGGCACCAGCCAGCCCCACTCCCTTTTCAGAGATCTGGGTTCCTCCTTTGAGTTCCTGAGACATCAGGCAAACAGCATTTTAGGCCTTTTAGCCTGGCCCCATGGTTCTAAATTTTAATAATCCAGCCTCTTCCCTTTGTTCCTCCAGACCTAAGGGTGATGATCGCTTCCTGAAGTCACTACTTCTATGATATCTTAATGTTCTCTTTTTGCTTTTTCAATTCTCCAATACTTGATAAACAATTCTTTATAAGAAATGCTCTCTGTTAAAATGATCAGTATGATTTCTGTCTCCTGATTGGAGTCTGACTGAGGTGAGTAGGTAGGTTATAATTTGGAAATTTATTTGCAAGATTGAAACACAAAAGTCTGGCAAAAGTGTTCACTCTAGCAAATACAATCTGTGACAATGTTAGGAAACTGTATTTGAGACTTATAAATAAGGCAAAAGGACGACTGTATATCTGGCTTTTCAGTATCTTTTTGGAATTGTCTAACAGGCCTATTTGAATATAATTCTCCGGAGAAATGCACCTTTGGTTAAGTTACTATTTATGCTTAGGGCCCATCTCTGTGAAATTAGACATAAACTTGTAGAAGATTAGTAAGTAGCAAATAATTGTTGTAAAGTTGTTTTTGTTGGATAGAAGAGGGCATCCCAAGGTTATAGCTGTATTATTCTATAGGACATTAGACAAGTTTTTTTTTAATTAATAGATTTTACTTTTTAGAAGATTTAGGCTTGCTGATCAATTCAGCAGATAGTACAGACAGTTCCCATATGTCCTGTCTCCCCCTCACCCCCATTCCTGTAGTTTCCCCTATTACTGCATTAACATCTTGTATTAGTGTGGTACATTTATTATGATTGGTGAACCAGCATTGATACATTATTGTTAACTAAAGTCCATAGATTTATATTAGGGTTCATTCTTTGTGTTGTAAAGTTTTATGGGTTTTGACGAATATGTAATGCCATGTATCCACCTTGACAGTGTCATACAGAACATTTCACTAACCTAAAACTCCCCTGTGCTTCCACCTATTCGTCCCTCCCCTGAATTCTCGGCAATCACTGATCTTTTTATTGTCACGACAGTTGTGGCTTTTCCAGGATATCATATAGTTGAAATAATGACATGTAGCCTTTTTAGATTGCCTTCCTTCACTTAGCATTATCCACTTAAGTTTCCACAATGTCTGTTTGTAGCTTGATAGCTCATTTCCTTTTAATGCTAAATAATACTTCATTGTATGGGTAATGTCACATTTTGTTTATCCATTCAAGTATCGAAGGACATCTTGGTTGCTTGCAGCTTTTGGCACTTGTAAATAAAACTGCTATAGACTTTTGAGTGCAGGTTTTTGTATGAACATAAGTGTTCAACTCAGTTGGGTAAATACCTAGGAGCGTGACTGTTGAATTGTATGATAAGAGTATAAATAGCTTTGTAAGAAACTGCCAAACTGCCTTCTAAAGTGACTGTACCATTTTGCATTCCCATCAAGTTTTTTTAGAAAAATCTAATTTAGCAATCTTATTCCTAGATTCTTTCATTCATAAACTACATATACTCAGTTTCCTGATTTTTCCTGTGAACCAGTTTTGCCACCTTGATGGCTCCCCAATTAACAGAGTAAATGAATATTTGACATATGCTCACTTAAATATTTGTATTAAACGCCCCACTTTTTACTTTCTAAAAATTATACTTTGACAATAATAACCCACCACATTTCTCACATGAAAGATAATACTACCAATCCACCACAGAAAGAAAACTCTTTTGTCATTTTTCTAGCCATGATAATGACCTTCACAGTCACACCAAGATTTCTTAAGGGTCAATTCACATGTAAACTGGTTCAACAACCCATTTAAAAGCTAATATTTTACAAGTGCAAAAGAGTACCCAGTGAACATTCCAGTGAACTGATTCATAGATTCATTTAGAAATGTTTCAACTTGGGAACCAATTACTGGATAAATGCTAAGTCACCCTAGTATAAATGTGATAAAAGTGAATTTTTCAAGCTACACAGTCTTCTTTTTTCTATGTATTTTTAATTTAGTGGCCTCTTTTAAGGGAAAAAATGAAATCGACCCTCTACAACTGGGTCTTAGGCTTATCTCCAAGAAATAAAATCATCACAGGGTTTTGAGGCCCAAAGGCTGAATTTTGACACTGCACAGAGCTTGCACAGGCAGGGTGGAGAGAGTAGAATTATGTGTCTGGGAGTCAGGGAAGCTATGGTGCGTGGTTTGAATGTCAAGGGCATTCTTGAGCTTGCTGCAAACCTCATTCTGATTCTTCCATTTTCAGACTGTTGAACTGAAGTCTATTTCTCTGCAGTATTAAGTCATTCCAGACCATGGATAGAATGATTCCCTCTTCCCACCCTCCTCAGATGTGGAGCCACTGGGCAGATGGTTGGCACTGCGCACATATAACTTGCAGACACACACGTACACACACACACACACACACACACACACACACACACACACACACCCTTCAACTAATGTAAAGGTCCCAACATAAACATTAGTTCTCATGAGTGTTCCAAGGATTTTAAAGGCTTTTGGTGCTGTAAAAAAATATTTAGTCAGCTTGTGACAGCTACAATCCTGCTCCTGTTTCAGGTTTAAAAAAAAAAAAAGAAAAAAGAAAAAAAAAGGAAACCATACTCATTTCTTCCTTCCACAGCTCAGTGAAATTCCAAAAAATAGAAAGAATCCCTTAGCTTGCCTCATTGGTAGAAATGCCTGGTTGGGACATTCCTTTGGCCACTTGAGCTGAAAACTGCATACCTCTGTGACTGAAGCATCCTTGCTCCAGTCTCCTGTCTCAGAACTGACTGAGAACTGTCTACAAAGATAGGAGGACTCTGTGCAAAACCCCCCAGAGAAAACAACACAAAACCACCCCTGACACCGCATAGAGCTTGTATTTCCAGAGAGAAAACACAGCCTCTGAGATAGGAGCATCCCTCAGGGGCTCTTTGTACTTTGCCTGCTGAGCAGGTAACCACCTTCTTAGGAGTGCTCGTCCCTGATTCCATCATATTCAGGGAATTGTAGGGCATTCTTTTGCCTGTGAAATAGGACAGTTGTCATTATGACACATCGGGAACCTTCGCCTTGCAAATGAAGAAACCCTCCCTCCCCCTGTAGGAAACAGAAATGCTGACCGGGCCTTTTCTATCTAGGATATTTGTGCTCCTGGTCGTTTTGCTGCAGCAGCTTGTGCTTAATTTGTTGTTTTATTTGGCAAAGAGCAAGCAAGGAAAACAAGGGCATTAATAATGGTAATCGACATTTGAACTTCCTGGGTACACCATGTACTTGTACCCAGCTGCTGAGTAGAATTTTTAAAAAAGATTATTTGTATTTGTGCGCAAATGAGACTAAATCATTCATTTTCCTTTGTCCCAGAAAAACACATTTTTGTCTCTGTGGCATTTGAATCAACTCTTCTTTCCTTTCCTAATTTTGGCATTTCAAAAGGTTTTATGTCATGAAAAGACTGTATTTATGTCTCCTACAACTCTTGCCATGAAGCCTTGGGGAGTACCAATTAAAAACACAACGGCAAAGAACTGAAACAACTTGATGATTTTCCATCGATGAAACAGTTTCCATCAGCGAGCTCCCTGCAAAATTTGATGACTCAAATGCCATGGGTCTGGTTTCCTTTCTGTGCGGGTTCTGGTTTGGCAGCCCTTTCCTCGTCTCTCCTTTGTTAGATAGGTGGAAAATCAGCAAAGGGTGTAGGTGCTGAGAAAACAGGGGTCCTGGCAGGAGTGTCTTGAGGGCAGTGCCATTTCTGGATTATGATCTGTGGAATTTAAATCCTGGGGCAACTGAGGTCTGCTGCAGAAGTTTTCTTGGCATGTTAAAATCTGCCCACTAGGGAATTTACCAGAAAAGCAATCTCTGAGGTGAGGAGCTGGTTGGTGTCCACGTCTTTGCATTGGATGGTCAAAATTTCTGAGAAAAACTAAGCTGTGAGGTCTTCTGAGAAATAAGCTGACATCATAGAGTTGAAGGACTGATGGCTTCAAGACTAATGGTCCAGAGACCTGCCAAATTTATTACTTATTTAAAGTTCACTCCACAGAGAAGTTGGTTAATGGGTACAAAAATATAGTTAGGCAGAAGGAATAAGTTCTCATATTCGATAGCATGGTAGAGAAATTATAGTTAACAATAACTAATTGTATATTTCAAAATAGCTAGAAGAGAAAAATTGTAATGTTGCCAGCACAAAGAAAAGATAAATGTTAGAGGTGATGGAAATCCCAATTACCCTGACTTGTAGACATGTATCAAAATATCACTTGTACCCCCAAAATATGTACAGCTATGATATATCAAATAAAAATACAAAACAAACAAACAAAATAAAGGCCTGTCTTGAGGACTAAACAAGGCAATGCATCTACGCACATCAGCACAGTACACAGGGAGTTTTAATACATAGTTTCTTTTGGGAAAAAAAAATTGACTCTAGCTTGGAGTCACATGCATTGATTGCCCCTTACAAACAAATGGAGAAGTTGTGCCCTAGGAGCAAGTGTCCTTTGCTTTAAGGAACTCCAGCGTCAACAGTTTTATGATTAACACAATGGTAATAACACATTTGGCGGAAATCCCCAGCAAAACAGTTCGTATATCTATCCCTAAGGACTCCCTCCCCTCCATAATTTGGCCTTCTTAAACAGCTTGATTCGCCTCATTGCACTTTTGGCATTCCGAAATGCAACTTTATCAGTGACTAGAGAGAGTAAATTGAAGCTAGAGGCTGTCTAGCTGTTTGAATGACAGAGTCCAACCCCTAACAACTCTTTCCTCCACTCCCTTCCTTCTTCTTTTTAATTACAAAAGTATGATATATGCATGGAATAAAATCCATTAGAGCAGAAATAATTTTTAAAAATCTTTCATGGTTCCATCAGCTAGAAACAACCACCATAATCCTGTTAGTGTATTTCCTTCCAGTGTTTTTTCTATGTTTAAGTTTTATGTATTTTCTATTATTAAAATACTTATTATATTATAATGTATTATAAATTGGCATGCTTACTAAAAATAATTCACATACATAAATGAATGAAGGAGAAACTAACATCTCCTATGATACCAATCCTAGAGCTATTATAAAAGCTTGATGTATATATTATCTGTTATATATATTTATAATCTTGACATATAGTATCTAATATAATATATATCTATTATACATTATCTATTATTTATTGTATATACTGATTTGGGTTTTATCACTAAATGGCTTATACTATACATTCTATTCTATAATTTGCTCTCTTTTCACGTAACTCCAGACATCTTCAAAGTACAGATATGTATATGTGCTCCATTTATAAAATGACTACACAGTATTCTATTCCATGGATGTACCATACTTTTTTATCTAATCTCTACTGTGAAGATTTGTTGTTTCTAATTTTTTGCTATTATAAACAATGCAGTGGGCATCCTTATATATTTATCTTTGCACACCTGTTTGGGAGGTGGAATTGTTGGATCAAAGGATATTGTGCATATAATCATAATTGTATCTTATATAATTATGTCCTCCACTTCCACTAAATATTATATCATTTTATGATATTACATTAACTTTGCATCATTTTAATGGCTGCATAATATCAAGTGAATCCATACTTCTAAGTCATTTGAATATGATAATCAAGTCATTAGAGTTCATATTAATCTTGCCAACAGTATACCATGAGACACTTAACCCTTCACTGATTTTAACTACTAACACTACTGGCTGGTTTTAACTATATCCTGAGGGTGACTCCAGGTAGCTATAAAATGTGTCATGCTGGGGGCAAAGAAATATGGAAGTGATATTTAAAATTGCATAATATTTGTAAACGCAAAAAAAGATTTAAAAAAGGTAAAGGTAGACAAAAGAGTCACATTCCATAATTTTACTAAGGAAATAAGCCAATATTTCAAAGATGGAAAATTATTTCTTGATAACAAATTCAAACCACTTAAGCTGTATATTTCAGTGGAAAGGTGTTTCAAAAAAATAGTTACATTAGAGCTTAAGCCTGTGGTCCTGGTATTTTTTGAGGGTGAGGCAGGAGGATGGCTTGAGGCCAGGAGTTGGACACCAGCCTGGGCAACATAGCGAGACCTCATCTCTACCAAAAAACCCCCCAAAAACCTTATAGTTAAAATGCAGACTAATGAGCCTTTTTAAACATATGTCTCTAAGTTGCATTAAATCACACCTGCTTCCTAGAAACGTCAAACATATTAGACTCTGTTATTTTGGAAGTTTTTGTTTTATTTAATTTGCTCTATGTAAGCCTTGTCCAGAATCCATGACTGTCAAAAACGAAACAGTTAAACCTTTTATCAAATAAAACATTATATAGAAACCTCATGTGTAAAACACTAGAGAAAAGTCTATTCTGGCCCATGCTAGATCAGGGTTCAGAGCCCCACTTCTTCAGCCCTACCCTTTCCTCAGTACAGATGCTCCTTAACTTACACCATTGTAAGTTGAAAATATCGCAAGCTGAAAATGCATTTAACACACTTAACCCAGTGAACATCGTAGCTTAGCCTTGCCCACTTTAAACTTGCTCAGAACACTTACATTGGCCTGCAGTTGGACAAAATTATCTAGCACAAAACCTATTGTATAATTAAGTGCTGAATATCTCATGTAATTTATTGAATACTGTATTGAAAGTGAAAACAGAACGGTTGCATATGGGCACTCACCATTAATGTCCACAGCTGAAAGCACGCTGGGCCTGAAGAGCGTTTGCAACATCGACCCAAATTGCTGTTTGATGGGGATGCTACAGTGACATGGTTGTCAATTTCTCTATCTGGAGGAAACTTGAGAATAGCTGGTAGTAGGCACTGGGGTATCCACACCATACACTAGAGTATGGATCGTTTACCTTTTTGGCTGTGTGGCTGACTGCAAGCTGGGCTCCCTGCCACTGCCCAGCATCTCAGGAAAATTGTTGTGCGTATCGGTAGCCCAGGAAGAGATCAGAATTAAAAAAAATATGGTTTCTGCTAAATGCATGTCATTTTCACACCATTATAAAGTCCTAAAATTTTAAGTCGAACTATCATAAGTCAGGGACTGCCTGTACTGTGGTTTTTTTAAATTTTTTTTTTTGAGACTGAGTCTTGTTCTGTCTCCCTGGCTAGAGTGCAATGGCATCATCATAGCTCACAGCAACCTCAAACTCCTGGGCTCCTCAAGCTCCTCCTGCTTCAGCCTCCCCAATAGCTGAGACTACAGGCACATACCACCACACCAGTCTAATTTTTTTCTATTTTTTTCTAGAGAGGGAGGTGGGGATCCTCGCTCTTGCTCAGGCTGGTCTCGAAATCTTCCCCTCAAGCGACCCTCGTGCCTCAGCCTCCCAAAGTGCTAGGATTATAGGCGTGAGCCACCACTCCAGGCCAGTACTGTGGTCCTTGAGGCACCTCCTCAGACCACAGTGGGGTCTAAAGCAAGTAAAAATATAAAGTCACAGATGAGATATTTGTAAGGGGAGGGGCCAAATCTGCAAAAAATGAATTCCATCTTGTACATGTGCGTGCTTTCCGACATTTAGTGCCTTTTAAACTATGTGAAATATACACAATTATGGCTAAAGTCTAAAATGGCCAATCTCAACATTAACCAAAATCAGATTACAGAGAAAGTCTTTTTATTTCTATTTTTTATATTTATCTATTTCTTTATTTTTAAGAGACGAGGGCTCACTCTGTTGTCCAGGCTGGAATGTAGTGGCATAATCATAGCTCACCGTAGCCTCAAACTGCTAGGCTCAAGCCATCCTCCCACCTCAGCCTCCCAAGTAGCTGGGACTACAGGGGTGTATCATCATGCCCAGCTAATTTTTTTTGTTTTTAATGGACATGGGGTCTCATGATATTGTCCAGACTGGTCTGGAACTCCTGGCCTCAAGCAATCCTCCTGTCTTGGCCTCCCAAAGTGCTGGGATTACAGGTGCGAGCCATTATGCCCAGCTTGTTTTTACTTAATTAATTATTTATTTTTTGAGAGGAGGTCTGGCTATGTTGCCCAGGTTCATCTCCAACTCCTGGTCTCAAGGGATCCTCCTGCCTCAGCCTCTGGGGTAGCTGGGACTACAGGTGCCCAACATCACACTCAGCTGAAAGTGTTTTTTTAATGTCAAGCTTAACTCAATTTAAATAAAAAAAAGTACAGTATATTTACAAATATCATTAGACATTATGCAGTTAATAAGAATAATATTGAAATTAATTCATCATTTGGATTTTAGCCATAATGTAAATATAAAATTCCATCTATTTTTATATATTAAATATTGTGTATTTGTCTGGAGACCACCCTCATTCTACAATCCAGCTGGGCATGGGAGGTTTAATTCTATTAATAGTAGGATGAAAGAAAACTTGGAGGATTAAGAAATTTAAAGTTCTATCTGTAAGCATTACTTTAAAAAATGAGTTCAAAGACCACCTACATCAGAATCATCTTGAAATGTTAAAAGTACAGGTTTCTCTATTTCATCTTCAAAGATTCTTATTCAGTATCTGGGGAGAAGCCCAGGAATCCGTACTTTTTCAAGTGGTCTCCAGGTGATTCCAGTGCAGGCTCAGGCAAGAAGTTGGCAATAAGCAGTTCCAGCGAGAAATAATAAAAAATTCTAGGGCTGAAAGTGGTGGCTCAGGCCTGTAATCCTAGCACTTTGGGAGGCCAAAGTGGGAAGATCGCTTGAAGCTAGGAGTTCAAGACCAGCCTAGACAACAGTAAGACCCCTGTTTCTACAAAAATAAATAATTAGCTGGGCATGGTGGCATGTGACCGTAGTCCCACCAATTTGGGGATGAGGCAGGAGGATCACTTGAGCCCAAGAGTTCAAGACCAACCTGGGCAACATAGCCAGATCCTGTCTCTTTAAAAAATTTTTTTAATTACTGGGCATGGTGGTGCATGCCTGTAGCTCCAGCTGCTTGGAAGGCTGAGGAGGGAGGATCCCTTGAGCCCAAGAATTTGAGGTTAGGGTGAGCTATGATCGGGTCACTGCACTCCAGCGTGGGTGACAGAGTGAGACCCTGTCTCTAAAACAAAAAGGAGAGAATCCTGGTAAGTTAGTGTGGAGAGCTAAGCTGCAAGGAAGCTAGAAAACAGGTAAGCATTTGGCATCTGAGAAGCGTCAAACCAGTCCTGTACCAGTCCTGGGTTGTTTGTTCTCAGATCTATTCCTCAATTTTTTCCCTGCTCTGCTCAGTATGGCAGGGGGTCTGACCCTGCAGTCAGTTTCCTAGGCCCCTTCTTGCCTGACTTCCAGCTGGGAGCGGCTGATGAGAGGTACTGACATGAGTTTGGAGAGCCTGAGGGGGAAGCCAAGGCATTTCTCCCTCTTCTCTGGCTGCAATTGTGTCTTCTTTGTGTTTCTAGCTTTTATCAGACAGGCACTATGGTTCTTGTTCCCACTAGCTGACCACAGCCCCTGGGCTCTAATCATATCATCTTCTCCTTCTGTCCCTCCAGCCTTGAGGTGGAGGTGCCGTCCTGTTGGTGCTAATACCTGGGATGCTTTAACATAGGCTTCTCAGCTACTCCATCACCCATGTCACCAAATCCCTTCGTTAAATTCTCTCTATTCTAAATCCTCAGAACAGGTTCTGTTTTTCTTTTTGGATCTTGGGTGATACAGGTCACAGTAGTGACAGAGCTACCTAGGTGGGGCCTCCAGTCAGTCCTGGGGCAGGTAGGACTGGCAAGAACAAGGCCGAGAGAGCCCCAGTCATGGGGTGGGGCCCTTGGGTTTACGCCTCAGGACTGTCCAAATGTTCGATTAACCTTAGTGCCCCCACCCCCATAGGCTGCATCCTGTGGACTTCGAAAAAGGTCACAGGCATATAATGTCTTCTGGAAATAATATTACTAGAGTGTGTAGCACATAACAGATGCCTAATAAATATTCATTGATTAGGTATGTATAGTTTACAAGGGAAACTATCTGATCAGATTTAGGGGGAAGAATTTGAAAGAGATTCTTTTTCACCTATCCTGTGAATATTTCTGGCATGAAAAGGAAAGGAAAGTTTATTTTTCTAAAGCTCTTTATTTTTATTTTTTTGTACCCAGGAAATTTTTTTTGAACTGGACAATATCTTCTTGGAATTAAGTTAGGGTTTTGTAAAACTAGAAAACCAGACCTATAAAAAACGAATTTATTTTTATCTACCTGGCAATGAGCATTAGTCAATATTTTACTTTTGCAACAAATACATGTTCATGAGATAAGCAATGTCAGATATTTGTTACATTAGATTTCTACCACAGTTTTGTAGTGAAATGTTCACATTCCTAGGAAAGTAAAAACCTAGTTTACTGTGAGAACAATTAAGACTCAGGAAAAATCAAAATGCATTGATATTAATGAATTAATTTTAGTGTATAGTAAATTTTTTATTTATTAAAATTCCATGAAGTCAAGTTTTTCATATAGTCACATTTACTACATGGATATGTACTTTTTTACATGAAAAATTAAAAGTTTACAAAATCTTAATTGTCTTTGCCTTTAGGGTATTGAATTATGATCAGTTTTTTCTTTTTAATTTCCATATGTTTAAAAAAAATAAGCATTCATCCTTTTTATTTCTTTACTTGTTTTCTTTTTTTAAATTAGAGACAGGGCCTTGCTCTGTTGCCCAGGCTGGAGTGCAGTGGCCTGATCATAGCTCACTGCAGCCTCAACTCCTGGGCTCAGGGATCCTCCTGCCTCAGCCTCCTGGGTAGCTGGACTGCAGACACCCAGCCACCACAACTGGCTACTGTTTTTTACTTTTTATAGAGATGGGGTCTCTCTAGTTTGCCCAGGCTGGTCTCAAACTCCTGGCCTCAAGCAATCCTCCCACCCTGACCTCCCAAAGTGCTGGGATTATAGGTGTGAGCCAGTCTATCCTTTTTTTAAATGCAAAGTTAAAATTGAAATATAAGAAAAAGATTTTTTTTAAAAAAAAGAAAGAGTAGCAAAAGTGCTAACTATTAAAGGGAAAAATAACAAATTGATTTGGTCTATATTAAAATTAAGTACTTCTGTTCATCAATATACAACCAACTGATGTATTCAACAAAGGGTTTGCTTCCAGAATATATTAGAACCTCCTCAAAACCTGTAAGAAAAAGATAAACAATGAAATTGAAAAATGTACAAAAGAATTGTATAGACATTGCATAAAAGAGGCTACCCAAGTGGCTAGTAAATATATTAAAAGGTACTCAGCTTCCTTAGTTAGGGTAATGCAAATCAGAGCCATAATGAAATGCCTCTATATATACCTACCAGTATGTCCACAAAGGGAAAGATAGGCTATCAAGAAAAAATATTGGTGAGGATGTGGAATAACTGGAATCCTCATACATTGGTGGTAGGAACGGTACAAACACTTTGGAAATTGTTTGGTAATATCTACTAAAGCTGAACATATCCATAACTTATGACCCAGCAATATCCCTTCCAACTATAACTCAACAGAAATGTGTTCATATGTTCACCAAAAGACATGGGCAACAATGTTTACGGCAGCACTATGTATAACAGCGCCAAACTTGGAAACTCTCCAAGTCCCCACAAAAATAGAATGGATAAATAAATTGTGGTATGTTCATAGAATATATAAGTAGAATATAGAAAATTCTACAACAATGGGAATGAATAATTTACAGCTACGTGCAACAAATGGATGGATCTCACAAAAATAATACTGAGTGAAAGTACATGTTGTATACAATTCCATTGATATTAGGATATTGCACTGATAGTGAGTACAAACTAGATACTTCCAATGATATTAATTTGAAATGCAGGCAAAATTAATTTATTTGCTATGCTTTACAATGTTCCAAATGGGCCTGCTGAACAACAATGTGCTTATGTGGCTTATATGTCTGTAACACCAGCAGCTACGTAAGCATCACATTTGTCTCTGTATTTCCCTGTTTAAACAAACCTTCTGTGGTAGGCAGAATAATGGCTCCCCAAAGACACCTATGTCTTAATTGCTAGAACGTGTGACTGTGTTATTCTATATGGCAAAAGAAATTCTGCAGATGCGATTAAATTAAGGGCCTTGAGAAGAAGAGATTATCTTGGAATATCTGGGTTAGCCCAATCCAAAATCACACGTGTCCTTAAAATTGGGTGGTCAGAGAGAGGTGTGAGTAAGGAAGAATGGCCAGAGAGATGCCACATTGTTGGCTTTGAAGATGGAGGGGGTCATGAGCCAAGGAATGTGGGCAGCCTTTGAAGCTGGAGAAGGCAAAGAAAAAGAGTCTCCCCTAGATCTTCCAGAAAGGAACGCAGTCCTGCCAATGCCTTGATTTTAGCCCAGCGAGACACATGTTGGATTTCTGATCTACAGAACTGCAAGGTAATACATTTGTATTGTTTTAAGCCACAGAGTTGATGATAATTTGTTATAGCAGCAATAGAACACTAATACACCTTTCTTCTCCTGATTTTTAGTTGGAAAGGCAACATTAAAAAAAGAAATCTCATGCTTTCATCTCTTATGAGTTGCTACTGTCAGTAGCAGCAGCAGCAATGATCCTAGAATGTTGGAAATTTGGCAAGATTGAGAGTTATGAACTGTACTGAATCAAATCCGACATGCAAGGAGAAAAGGGCACAAAAGGCTTTAGTTCAACCCCTTCACTGTCTTTGGGGGTTCTGTCATGAAAAGAAGTACTGTTTCTGCAAGGTACAGATGCCAGGGCAATGCTCCTATATAAACCTGTTCTTGGTTGGACAACAGAAATACCTTCATAAATTGGAAGATCATTCAGGTAAGCATATGGCATGGCAATGATCCCAAAAATCTGTTCATGTATCTGAGAACCGGTTATACCTCCCTGACTTGGGGCCAAAAAGATGATCTCTTCAAGGTCTCCAACAACAAAAGAATAATATAACCAAGCAAAGAACGTGGTTGTCATTAGCCAGCCTGCAAAGTAGTAACTTGGGAGTGTGCCAGTAGATGATGACCCACTCTCTCCATGCACATTCTCTGATAGAGATTTTCGATGAGTTTTTTCCCAATTGTTTTTTAGAATGTTATGTAAACACAGCTTCAAGTTTCCTAACCTACACCTTCACACCTATAAAGGAATTCTGGAATTACCACTGGAACTAATATTTGATACAGCATTGACACATCATCAATTACAGATACTTGCCAATTTTGGTTGAAAATTATTTGGCATGATTTTCTAAAGTAGAATATATGCATAATCTGTATTAGCTTCCTATGGCTGATGTAACAAATTATCACAAATTTGATGGCTTAAAACAGCAGACATTAGTCTCTCACAGTTCTGGAGACCAGAAGTGCTAAAGCAGTTTCACTGGGCTGAAATCAGCGTGCTGGCAGGGCACTTGCTTTCTGCTCTTCTGTTTGGAGTCAAATCTCTCTCCATTTTCCATTTAAAAGGACACTTGTGATTCCAATTACAGACCACCCAGATAATCCAGGATAATCTCCCTATCTCAAGATCCTCACTTGATCACGCCTTCAAAGATTCTTTTTCCATATAAGGTAACAGTCACAGGTTTGGGGGATTAGGATGTGGACATATCTGGGGGGTCCATTATCAGTTTGCTGTAATATCCCAGCAATTGCACTCCTACTAAGTGCTCTAGAGATACTCCTGCCTAAGTGCACTAGGAAACATGTACAAGAATATTCATAGGTACATTTTTTGAAATACAAAAAAACCTGGAGGCCATCCAGATACCTATTGATAGGTGAATGGATAAGCAAAGGGTAGCATATTCACACAACCAGAAATTTGTGCACCAGTGAAAATGATTTATCTATAGCTATAGGCAACAACATGAATAAGCATTAGAAATAATGAATGAAATAGCAAATCCTCACTTACTAGTGTATATGATATGATATTGTTTTTATAAAGCTCAAAATATGTGAAATATTGTCTAGGGACAAGTATGTGGTAAAGCCATGATTTTCTTTTAAATGAAAGGCAACAAAAAAGACAAAATTCAGAATAGTGTCACCCCTGGGTTGGTGGGAGTGGAAAATGGAGCAGGCTAGGCATGTGGGATTGAAGAGGAATACCCAAGTAACTTCAACAGTGTTGGAGATGTTTTAGATCTCATGAGGAGTGGTAAATCCTTTGGTGTTTATTTTGTTAAGCTTTGTGATTTACCCATGCTACAAATGTTCCTTCATATGTATCAAATGTTGCATTTTAAAAGTTACTTAGGTATTTAGCGGCATATGTTAGGCTTTTTGCATAGCTAGGTATACAGTTTCACTCAAGCTTGCTAGAAAATACAAAGGGATTTATTGCAAGGATGTGTGTGGATAGGAAGTGGAAAGCATTTGGGATTTGAAGCAGCCTAAGTACCAACTACTTTGTCCTCTCCTCTTCTATAGTCTATGTACTCTTTCTTTCTGTTTTTTAACTCTTAACTTCAAATTCCCTGAGTAGGAAGGATCTTTTTGATTCATCAGTCCCCATCATGCTGTGGGAAGTCGCTGGTGGGTAACCCAGTCTAATCATCTGTGTACACCAAGGTAGCCACGTTCACTTCCCCTCCAAGCTTATGGGTACTTTTTTTCTAAATGGGCAGTGGGATACTAATACAACTAGCAACACTAGGAAGGTTTTATGATTGCACAGAACATTCTTTCCTGGGCAGGAAAGAAAACTCTTCATCCCCTTCTGACATAAGCCAACTGTTACATGCATCACAAACATACTCTGGTTTCCCCCAACACGGTCACAACCAAAGGCAAGTCCCACTATGACATCCAATGGTTAAAAGCTACATCTCAGGCTCAGTATGAAGCTGCTGTCCACTTTTCATCTGGTTCCGCTGTTATTCCTCACCATTCTCCTACTGATAGACTCACAAAAAAATTTAACCCCTTTTACATATCCTATATACCAGTGGTCCCCAACCTTTTTGGTCCCAGGGACCATTTTCATGGTAGACAATTTTCCACAGGGTGGGGGGGGGAGGGACGGTTTCCGGATGATTCAAGTGTATTACATTTATTGTGCACTTTATTTCTAGTATTATTACAATGTAATATATAATGAAATAATTATACAACTCACCATAGGTTGGGGACCCCTGCTATATACAATACTGGGAGGGGGATAAAAACACATTTATATACTAACAGTAGCAACTTTACCAATTATTAAGTACAGATGAAGGCAGTGGTCCTTATGTCTGCAGCCAGATACAGCTGATATTTATGATTTCCTTCCTATAAACCCACTTCCTGTTTCCTTTGCCTTTATCATCATCACAGCTACCAAGAAGTGTCAACTCTGGGATACCTTTCTGTGCCTGGCTGCTTTGATGGCAGAGAGAGCCCAAAATGGCCTGGACCAGTCTTAGATTTCAATTCAATTGAAGAAATTTCCAGGTGGAAGCATCCCTCTGATAGGTACTAAGACTTTCAGACCAGCAGAATTTTAAAGCCTGGAAGTAAAACTTTTGCAAGCAGTTCCCACTTGGTTTTCCAAATGAGTCGAAAGGGCATCTCTTTTTAGGAGAGGCTTCTGGACTTCATCTCACCTCTCTTGGTCCATTCGGGCTGCTGTAACAACGGTTATAAATGGGTGGCTTCCAAACAACCCGAGATTTAGTTCTCACTGCTCTGGAGACTGAGAAGTCCAAGACTGAGATTCCAGTAGATTTGGTGTCTGGTGAGGGTGTGTTTCCTGAGTCATAGACAATCATCTTCTCGCTGAGTCCTCACATGGCAGAAGGGACAAGTCAACTCTCTGTGGCCTCTTTTATAAAGGCACTAATCTCATTCATGAAGGCTCTACCCTCATGAGCTAATTACCTCCTAAGTAAAGGTTTTACCTCCTAATACCATCACAATGGGGATTATGATTTCAACATATAAATTTTGGAGGGACACAAATATTCAGTCTATAGCATAACCTTACTAGACAAATGGAAAAGAAAGCAGACAAGAGAAAAAGGAGACCACAGAGAGATGGCTGGGCATTCTCCCAAGCCAATGGAGTGCTTGCCTCTCTTACCTTACCCATTGTTTGGGAAGACAAGGCAGCAGGGGGCCAATGAGTGAAGCAAAGAGACCAGCAGATGGTGAGGCTCCCCCCAGGGAAAGCAGCCTGTGGCCGTGTTTCACCTTGGTAGCCTGATGGATGAAGAAATGTACCCAGCCAAGAAAACCTGGCTCACTGTATGCCTTTGCATTTGACCTACCCATAATAGCAAGCCTCATTTGGGAGGGTGAAGGGTGGTGGGGCAAGTAAGGAGGATATGTACATTTCTCTTAGCCAAGAGACAGGACTTTTGATGTTCCTAAACCCACACTCATCTTTTCCTCATATTAAATTTCCTTCCCTGTGATGGTCCTAGATTGTCACTTTGTGGCCATTGTCAATGAGAGGATTCCACATTTCACCTCCAGCTCTTGGTTTCCTGGCATGTGGTATGTTTTTGACCATGCTTGATACCTGCTTCACTTTCTTCTGTTATTCACTCTTTGTTTAATAATTTCTGCCTCGTATTTCTCCCACCCTGGCATGACATGGTCAGATAGACCAGGTTTTGAATCATGGCTCTGCCAATGACTTTGCTATGTCACCTTGAGCAAGCAAGTTTATTAACTTCTCTAAGCCATTCTTCATTGAGAGAGAATGGACGTAAGATGCTTAACAGGGTTTCTGGCCTAGAGTTGGTACTGAATTTGTTTATTGTTCTTCCTGCTTTAAATCACAGCTGTTCCAGGCTTCATACTTCAGCTGTCTAGACTACTAAATGGCAACACATCCTTTCGATCAAGGACATCCAGTGATCCAAATAACTATTTCTTGAGTCCCTATTATGGGTAAGTTTTACATTGTGTTGGGCACACAAAGATAAGTAAAAAGTAATTCTTGCTTTCATTGAGTTTTCTACCTTATATGGAGAATACTGGGGTCTACAATATCATGATTTGAATATAGGTAAGTTATGTTAAGCACTGTAAAAAAAAATACAAGTTTGTATGCAAAGCAGGAAAAGGCTGCTACAGAAGGTTTTTCAGCCTTGGACAGATTATCATTTTTTTTTTTGAAATGGGGTCTTACTCTATTGCCCAGGCTGGAGTGCAGTGGCTTGATCATAGCTCACTGCAGCATTGAACTCCTAGGTTCAGATGGTCCTCCTGCCTCAGCCTCCCAAATTGCTGGGATTACAGGCATGAGCCACTGTGCCCAGCTCTTAGATCCTCTTTGAGAATAATGTTTCTTTCCCTAAATACAGTAAGTCCCACTTACTGTCATTGATAGGTTCTTGGAAACTGCAACTTTAAGCGAAACAACATATAGGGAAACCAATTTTACCATAGGCTAATAGATATAAATAAGAGTTAAGTTCCTATGGCATTCAAAAACATCTTCAACAAGGCCGGGTGCGGTGGCTCACGTCTGTAATCCTAGCACTCTGGGAGGCCGAGGCGGGCGGATCGCTCAAGGTCAGGAGTTCGAAACCACCCTGAGCAAGAGTGAGACCCCGTCTCTACTATAAAT
>CAUYRT010071410.1:0-18861 GCA_963574885.1 Lepilemur ruficaudatus
CTGTTGCCTAGGCTAGAGTGCCGTGGTGTCAGCCTAGCTCACAGCAACCTCAAACTCCTGGGCTCAAGCGATCCTTCTGCCTCAGCCTCCCATGTAGCTGGGACTACAGGCATGCGCCACCATGCCCGGCTAATTTTTTCTATATATTTTTAGTTGTCCAATTAATTTCTTTCTATTTATAGTAGAGACGGGGGTCTCGCTCTTGCTCAGGCTGGTTTTGAACTCCTGACCTTGAGCTATCCACCCGCCTCGGCCTCCCAGAGTGCTAGGATTATAGGCGTGAGCCACCGCGCCCGGCCAATCCCTTCTCTTTTTTTGAGACAGAGTCTCACTCTGTTGCCTGGGCTAGAGTGCTGCGGTGTCAGCCTAGCTCATAGCAACCTCAAACTCCTGGGCTCAAGCAATTCTCCTGCCTCAGCCTCCTGAGTAGCTGGGACTACAGGCATGTGCCACCGTGCCTGGCTAATGTTTTCTATATATTTTTAATTGTCCCACTCATTTCTTTCTATTTTTAGTAGAAACGGGGCCTCGCTCTTGCTCAGGCTGGTCTCGAACTCCTGGCTTCAGGCCATCCTCCTGCCTCAGCCTCCCAGAGTGCTAGGATTATAGCTACTGCATCTGGCCCCCTTCTTCTTTTTGAGCTGGTCTCTTCCAGCTCTAAAATCCTAGTGACGTGTAGAACATTTTTGAGTTAACTAGTGTTTCAAACAACCCCTAATCCAGCTCCTTGTGATTATAAAGCTAATTGGGAGTGATTTCTGTGAAATATCTGTTAAGTCTCTTAGCAGCGATTCTCAAACGTATCTGGCCAAAGGATCACTATCAACAGAATTACCTATGCCACTGTTTTTACAGCAAGACATCCCATAAGAGACCTTGACAAAGAAAAGAGGAAAAATGACATAGAACTTCATGAGAATGTGATGGGATAATGTGTAAATTTGTGAAACATTAAATGAAAATTGTTCATGCCCAAGTCCAAATTTCACCCTCTCACTCATTGATTTTTTAAAAATCTTTTTGAGTATCTACTGTGAGCCAGGTGTGGTGTCACTTATCTGCACAGATGTTGTAAGAGGTAGCCAACCTGTAGGTTTCTGGTAGGTTATGGCCATTATTTTAAGAATCATGGTCCACGGTGAGACATGTTACAGATGTTCTTTAAATACCTGTGGTAAAATTTGCTTCGTGTAAAAGAGAAGGATATGCTGATGATGATGATGATGGGAAAGACTTTTATTTTTAGAGATAGGATCTTGTTCTGTTGCCCAGGCTGGAGTACAGTGGCATGATCATAGCTGTCTGCAGCTTTGAACTTCTGGGCTAGGATGATCCTCCTGCCTCAGTCTTCTGAGTAGCTGGAACTATAGGCATGTGCCACCATACTTGGCTAATTTTTAAAATTTTTTATAGAGATGGGGTCTCACTGTGTTGCCCAGGCTGATCTCAAACTCCTGATCTCAAGCAATCTTCCTGCCTGTATCTCCCAAAGTGCTGGCATTACAGGCATGAGCAAAAGATTATATTTTTATTAGACAGACTTGGACTCTTAATATTTTGATTAAATAAACCTTTTATTATGCAACTAAAGCAGCTAAACAGTTAAGTTCTAGTATAATGAAACTTAAAGTGGCGACCTCATTCATGTTTGATTTCAACATTTGGTGCTACACCTCTGAGGTCCCTGGAGAATGGTTTGATTATAGCCAAGTTTTCTAAGGGAAAAGAACTTTGGGGCTTCTGTGTCTCGACAGTTATTCTTTATTAAAGCAATATCAAAATGTTCAAACCTGGGTATTTTCTCCTATGCTTGTAATCATTGACATTGTGTTCAGACTCCCGTAATTTCTCACCTAGATTATGCTCACAGCTTCCTGACTAATGTGATTGCCACAGGGCTGTCCAGGGATATTTCTGAAAATGGCCCTTCATGGCCTGGCTTTGGGACCCTTCACTGTTGCGTCCTAATCCCTCCTCTCCCACCCGTTGCTCTGACTTTACAGAGCTGCCTGGAGTCCTCCGAGCACGGCTCTCTACACATGGGTCCCACCCCCATGCTGGCTCTCTGTCTGCACTATCCCCTGTTACGAGAGCTTTTCCTTCTCTCTTCTCCCTGGCTTCTTCCTGGACCTTCAAAGCTTGACCCAATAGTCACTTTCTTCAGGAAAGTGGACCCAATCTCAGAAACATCTTCTGACGTCCCTCTGTAAAGGAACGTGGAATTATGGTTCACTGTTACAGGGATGCCTTTCCCGCAGAGAGGCCGTGTAGACGGCAGGCTCTGGAGTCTGGCAGCCTGAGTTTGAAGTTCAGCTCCTCCACCCGCGGGCGAATCCTCAGGGAAGTTACTTAACCACTCCTGGCTGCAGTTTCCTCATCTATAACAATACCTGTCTCCTAGGGGTATGGTGAGGATTAAATGTGTAAGACTCTTAATGCAGCGCCTGATGAATACTGCATGCTATACAAGTATTAGATATTACTATTAGTAGTAGTGGTGGTAGTAACAGATGTAACATAATTTAGAACAGTGCCGGGCATGTGCTATAGTAACTGTTAAATAATTGTTAAATAATTGTTAGTTAAATAATTGTTATTATTAGCTCCAAGGGCAAGGTTGGATCAGGAGCCTTGCAGGGAAGGGTAAGACTCAGAACGCAGAGGGTGGAGGGTCATTAAGAGTGTCACTAGGAGGTTGAGTGGTGACTTCTAATGTGAAGTAAGGGAATTATCCCCTGCATTCCTGGCTCAGTGGCTGGAATCTTCGCTAGGGATAGTTATTGCAGCTTTGCTATTGCCCTGGAGATGCTTCTTGGCAGGCAGCAGGGTTTGAGATCTGTATAGGACGGCAGCAACAAATGTGGTTCACGGCTGACTGGTTGGCCTTGGCAATGACTGAGAAAGTCAATATTTAAAAAGTAATTTTCTTCCCCTCTGGCAAGAAGTGATGTCAGCGTTGGAAGGAGGGGGGCATGAAAGGCTGGAGGGAACCTGTTCTTTGTGGTACTCAAGATGTTCTCAATGTAGAATTTCTCAATGAATTAAACCCTGGGACTGCCTGTTTCCCATTTTGCTCCGGAGCTTCCTAGCAGTTCTGGAACTTGGGATGTCTGAGAGCACGGCCTTGAAAAATGGGAAAAACGCAGCCTTGCCATGGAGTGTCTTGTGCCTCTTCATAGGTGAGGTTGTTTCTGTTTTGTTTTCTTGTAATTGCTGTCATTCTTTCTCTTGAACTAAAAAAACATGATGATAAATGTCATTTCTGCATGTGTGTGGGTATGTGCTCGTTCCTTGGAAGGAGAGATACAGATCTATAGAGGAAAGCACATGAACGATGTTTAATTTCATTAAAGGTTAGGGGTTTTAGTTCAGTTTATAACCAGTTAATACCAAGAGAGCTGTGCTGAGCCAGCAATGTCCATACGTTTTTTGAGCAAGAGTATTTCTTTGCATTTGGTTTGCTCATCGGTTACTTAAACGTGTGCATTCAAAAGAGGGAACAGAAAGCCAAAGGCGGGAAATGCAAAAGCCAGTTGCCAATTACGACAGATCCCAACGCATGGTGGAGTGAAGAAAAGCAGTACTGTTTCGTGTACACAGTCCTTCGACAAGATCGGTCATGTGCTTACCATAATTGTGGGGTAGGCTATTGTGCTGGAAGCCAAGGGTCTAGGAGGACACCACCCCTTTGCAGATAAACCTCTGCGTGGCCAGAAGTGTTCATCCTGAGAGTTGTCACAGAGGGATTTTCAAAACGCAAAGCATAGCCTCGCATTTTGAAGTAAACCAAATACTATTAATAATACAACTCTCTAATCGCTTCTGGCTAAGATCATCAGACTAAACAAAACAATGAATTATCGGACTCCTTGGGAGACGTGTCAGCTTAAAAATGTTACTGTGGAGGCTGGAAATACACCTGGGCGGGAAACATTTGACCTTTGAGATATTGAAAAAAATGCCGAACCGAGAGCAGGGAGTAGACGGCAAAACAGATGGGAAAATAATTCTTATGTTCTGACCCAGCGTTCGTCCGTACAGGGCTTCTAATAGCCGCCAGAGAAGACCTGCCTCTGCTTTACTGTATGTGAGAATTGTCATTTTAGTACTCGCTGCTTTTGTTATCCTATCCGCTACTTTTGTCATTCAACCACTTTTCTAGAGCACTTCCTGTGTGAAGGACGTTAGGTGCTGTGAGTGCGTGAGACAAGCCGTGTGCACAGCATGTGTGCATTGTATAGGTGACCCTTTGTGCTATAGCCTGATGTTTCTTTTTAAATATTGTTTCTTAATTGAGGTAGACTTGGGAGGGGTAATAAACCCCTTACTTATTACACTTTAATCTAGTTGTGGAATATTAGAAAATGCATCAAAAAGTTTATGTGGATAGCACTCTGGGAGGTTGAGGCAGGAGCACTGCTTGAGTTCAGGAGTTTGAGACCAGCCTGAGCAAGAGCGAGACCCCATCTCTACTAAAAATAGAAAAATTAGCCAGGTGTCCTGGCACGTGCCTGTAGTCCCAGCTACTCAGCAAGGCTGAGGCAGCAGGATCACTTGAGCCCAGGAGTTTGAGGTTGCAGTGAGCTATGATGATGCTATTGTACTCTCCCCAGGACAACAGAGCGAGACTATCGCCACAAAAAAAAAAAAAAAAAAAAAAAAAAGTTTTTGTGGAAGCAAGAAAATTTCAAAATCTCTATCCATTGACTGCTATTAAGAAGGAATGACTCAGGTCACCATCACCTAATCTGAAGCTCAGTAATATATTTTGGAAATGCACCACCTGAAACAGCATCATCACCCCACATGAAATGAAGCTATTATCTTCTGCATACTCAAGCTTCGTTTTCCATCTTTCTCAGAATCTTGTAGCAGACAGAGATCTGAGCTGATGGAGAACCAAGTCATATTTAAATAGTATCAACTAATGCTGAAAATTTGAGTCATCTGGGTTTGTGTCTTCCCCATGAAGTGGTGAACTCAGTTATCTTGAATGATCAGGGAATGGGGTTCTTACTATTTTGATACCAGAAGGTATTCCCAACTCATAAAGTACAATGAGATTGCAACAAGATACACTGTAGGAAATTCTGTTTAGGATCAGGCACATCAGAATTTTCTAGGAAATGAAGATATCATTATGGACATTAATTCTGGTAAATTTGGAAATGTTATAGGCTAGAGTTTTCTACTATTAGAGTGTGAGATAAACCATCTTTTTTATTAGAGAATAGAAATTCTCCTATTGGCCATATGTAAGATGGCATGGCTAAAACAATAGGAGTGATAATCCTAATGTTGCCACTTTGGTTTTATGTGAAACTAAAGCATGTCCCCATTGTGTGTTGGCTCCTGTGTCTTGAAATGGCATTCAGCTCTTAATAACGGTGGTTTACATCGTTGAACAATTACTGTGTCAGGCACCGTTATGAATTTTATAAGCATTATCTCATGGATCTTCTTAATAGCCTTGAGAGGCAGGTATCATCATCATCTCCATTTTATGGAGGAGAACCCTGAGGATCAAAAAGGTTAGTAGACGGTAAGTGCAGAACTGGTTTTAAACACAAGTCTGTCTGAGTCCTGGGTGACTGTTTTTGGTTTGAATATGGCACAGATATGCTAGGAGTCCTATGTGAGTCCCAAGATGTACTAATGTTTCCAGGGAATTCCATGGTCAGTCTGAGCAGATGTGTTATTGACCAATTGCTCTTCTCACAGACCAGCTGTTTACCCTCAAAGACCTCGGGATCCCTTTGATGCCCTTAACTCCACATCTGTTCTTTTCCCATACTTCCGAGAATTTTGCCGTCTCCTGCTTCAGCCTCTAGGGACAGTCTTGAGCAGAGGAGATGTGCATGGATTTCTAGTTCAATTTAGCATCAGCCAATATCAGCCTAGCCTGCCTGGATTAATCTCACATCCAAGGCTTCACCGTGTCCCACAGTTTTGATATGTTAGTACCTGCTCTGTGATGGGGCCCTGTCACCTGCTTAGGGACACGCCTTAATCTATCACTGATTGTCTTCCCCTAAGCTGCACGTTGGTGTGTTCTGCCTACTGTCTGGGCACATCCGTTCTTCCTCTCTGTCGCTAACACTTACCAAGACTTCCCTCTCTGTCCTATACTCATCCTTTCATTGTAGTTTCTGCCCTTCCAATGGCACCAATTCCCATGGCATGTCTTTTATCCCCTACCACCTGCCCATGGGCACAGCCAGCTTTTGACCTCAGTATTTTTAACATCCACTCTCTCTCTGGAGCTTACCCTTCTGCGCTCAACCACACTATTGAACAATGGGAGTTATGGATAACACGTACGTGATAGTAATGATTCACCACTTGGCTATCTCCATTACCAAGCTCAGTGTCTGGAACTTAGTGCACACTTATTAAATAGTTGCTGAATGGCTGAAATATGGCATCCATTGTTTACATAGCACTATGCTAGAGTTTTATGTAAATTATCTCATCTTATCTCTTTCTCAATCTAAGTGTAGTTTATATACACTGAAATGCACAGGTCAAAAGAGAACAATCTGAGGAATTTTTGACACTAACACTCTAATCATGATCTGGAAAATTTCTACCACCCCTGAAAGTTCCCTTGTATCCTTCCAAGTCAGTCCCTGAATTCTGCCCAGAAGCAGCCACAGTTCTGATTTCTATAGGCACAGTTTCATTTTGCCTATTACCGAGCTTTATGCAAATGGAACCACACAGAATGCTCTTTTGTGTATAGTTTCTTTCATTAAACATAATGTTTGTTAAATTTTTTATTTAATTTTAATCCTTAAAACCATCTTACAAAATGTATAGTGTATTACTCACTTTATATAAGAGAAACTGTGTCTCAGGATATTAAGTAACTTGCCTAAGGCTGCAACTAGTAGATGACCCAACCGAGATTAGAATCCAGCTCTCTCTGGTTCGAAAACTGGGGCACTGCCACTTTATACAGGGAGAGCACAACGGCACAGCATTCTGAGGAAGCCCTTGCATAGCCTGAGGTTTGGCATCCCACCAAAACTGCAGGTTAAAAACATCTGCAAGCTTTTTTCTTCCTTTTTATGCAAGCATGCCAAAACCCGAGGAATTTCCTGATGGTCGATTCTCCCGTGACAATGAGGTGGCCATTGTCAGCCATGAAGATGGTCTGGAGTTCGTGTAAGTGGTAGGACTTAGTGGCTGGGTGTTCTGTCTGCCGTTAGGAGGAGGAAGAGCCCTTGGTCTGTGTGAATCAACCCTACTGTGATGGTGCCAGTCCTGTATCCACGTCTGCTCCGTCGACAACCTTTACTGGATATATTCTGATTGGGACTGAGTTCGTGTGAGAGGCAAGAGGAGTAACAGACATGATTGCTGTCTTTGAGGAATTTGCATTTAATGTGGAGAGTGGATGACAAAGGAGACAGCTGTACAGAAATGCAGGTAATAGAAACATAGACACACGTGTACAGGCCAACAATAGGTGTGTACCTGACAGGATCCCTGGTGTGACGAAGTTTAGAATATGCGTGTGTGTGTGTTTGTATGTATGTGTTTTCTCCAGGTCAGTAGAGGGTAGAGTGGGGCTGTTAGTCCATGAAGTTTTCATAGAGGCAGAGAAAGGGAACTATGATTATCTAAGAGGTTTTAGAGCACAGATTCTGGTGAGTGGTTGCTTAAGTTCAAGTCCCAGCCCTGCTACTTGCTAGTTATGCAATTCGGGAAGTTACACGATCTCTGCAAACCTCAGTTTTCTCATGTACGGTATTGACCTCATAGAGCTGTTGTGAGAGTTAGTCAGGGAAACGTACGTGAAGCTCTTAGCACACGCCTGGCATGGGACACACGTTCTGTAAATGTTACAGCAGCCCCTCCTCCTCTGTCTTGTTAAACGTAATGATCTGATGATTTGTGTGTCACTGAGTGGTAAGTGGATGTTATCATCCCTATTTTACTATTGACAGAGCTGACGGCTAGGGAGGTAAGTGACTTGCCCAATGTCACAAAGTAATATATGGCAAATGTAGGAATCCAAGTTAGGTCTGTAAATCTCTAAGCCCAATCTTTTCCTATTGTGACACTTGACCTCCCAGAAGGCTTCTTGAGCTGTGCTTTTTTTTCAATTTCAAAATATTATGGGAGTACAAATGTTTTTGTTCCATGGATACCTTTTATAATGCTTAAGTCAGGGCTTTTAGTGTGCGCATCACCCAAATAGCGCTCATTGTACCTGACACATGAGTTTTTACCCCTCCCCCTGCTCCCTTCCCACTTCTTGATTTCCTATGACCTGTTTTAAAGGAGTTGTAAGACGTGATATGACAAAGGAATAAAGATGACAGTGGTACTTGTCATTGAGCTTGCCTGGTGGCAGGTGTCGGGCCAGACCCTTTCCATAAATCCTCTCTGACCCTGACCAGGAGGCTACAAGGTGGGTGTCATGAATCCCATTTTGTGGAAGAGGAAACGGTGGCTCAGGTAGGGTAGGGAGGTCTCCTAGTGTCCCCCAGCTGACAGGGGGCAAGGTCAGAAATTTTGTGTGAGAGGAAATGGGGTTGGTCTTATGACAAATTAGGGTAGACAGCAGAGATGAAAAACTCAGCGGAGGGCCTATTCCAGAATTCAAGGAGACATACTGGTGAGGGAACATACCTGTGAGGATGCTCACAGTGGAATGAGACAACTTATCTACTCATTTCAAAGCCCCCTTCTTTAAACACTTTTTTTACAGATTTGTTATAATAGTCAGCAGGCATAAATTCCAACTCTGCTACCCACTGACTGCATAGCCTTGTGCAAATTATTAATAATTAACTTCTCAAAGTTCCCTTACTGGTTAAAACATGTGGACAAAAAATATGGCCTATTCCATATTGTTATGATACTTAAATAAACGACTGTTTGCAACATATATGTCCTCAGGCATAACATCAGGAGGTCCCCCATAGACGACAGCAATGACTGTTGTACTGTCATCCTCATCTTGGAAAGCCCAACAGAAAGAGAGGAAGTTGTGATGGATCAACGGTTCTGAAAAAGGAAACCGTAACTACTGTTGGTCATGGGGAAACATTGGAGAGGAGGAATATTTTAAGAGGATTCAGATCGGGCAAAGGTGGAAAGAAGATCATGGGTTTCATTTTGGGTACAGAGGAGGGTTAAAAGTAATAGTTGGGGAAACTCACTTGCATACCTGTAGCAATTAAAACCGTGTGAATGGATGGATTATTTGCAGGAATAAGTTTAAAGGAGGTGAGACAGAATGACCAGGGCTGAGTGGTATTTGGCTAGCAGTAAGTGATAGAGAATGTGTATTTGTGTGTGTGCATGTGTGTGTTCATGTATGTGGGCAAGGTTGGGGGGTTATGTTTCTTATAGTAAATGCTGTGGAGCAAGCACTGGCACTTCAGATCAAGGACATTTCCCCCTTTCTAATAGCTTTAAATAATTGCTACAGAACAGGCGAACAAAGTAAGATAAATTTTGTATTTAGCATATGTGGAAATATTATGAACCGTTGCGGACTCAATTTGCTTTGATGCCCTTTGACAATCTGATAATTTTTGCAAAGACGTACTTAAAATGCTGTTTCATGCAAAGTTCAGATTTTTTTCCCCTTGTTTAAAAAATACACGACATCATTAATTTGCAGGCCTGTATATTAATTTTGCTGAGAGCACCGTTTATTCCTCTTCCCTTCCACTTTGTTTAAAGTCAGTTGTTGACAACTCTCAAGCGTGTCAAACTCTCATCGCTAATAATTGCTTAAGGACCCCTAACTTCTACAAATGTTGGTTCCAGCTCCAAACCCCATGCTAGCCCTGGAAGAAAAAAAAAAAAGAGAGAGGGAGGAAGAAAGAACTTCTTCTGATGAATTTTTGATTTTCCTTCTTAACAAAGAAATGTCTGAGATTCAAAGCAATAGCTTAAAGTGATATTATAAAATAGAATATGGAGTGCACTGTTCTGAATGACTCTTTGCTTTTAATGTGAGGCTGGAAAATTGTCAGTGCCTTTTTTTTTTTGATTAGATGGGATCTTTTTTTTTTGTTCTTGATCTAAGAATTGAGGAGAAAAACATGCTACTTGCATTTGAATACGGCATGAGCCGAGATGTAATGTGTTGGAGATAAAGTAATAGCAGCAACGCCTTAAGGCAGCACCTGTATCTCCGGGTCAATGCCATCTCTCTTTAGATCGCTGCTGCGCCACTCTTTCTGCGGCTGCTTTATTAGGCCTAATTAGGCGGGCTGTCACTTTTATTGGTGATGGGAAAGGAAGATAAGTAGATCACTTGTGTCATCTATCTCTACCCGGACGTGTCTAAAAAGTCTAAAGTAATTGCTGTAGGCCACAAATACACACCACAAGAGGGAGAGGGAGAAAAACAACAAAAAAACAACAAAACACCCAGAACCGTAAGAATAAAACAAAAAGAAATAAAAAAAAACCCTAGAAATGCCTTACCTTTGGCACTGCTGTGTGTAATTTCAAAACCACAGAGAAGAATGTGCGAAACATCCTGGAAGCCCTTTTGTTCAGAGGGAGAAGGTGGTCTCATGGATTTTGTGATAGCTGAATAAAGTGGGTAAGGGGAAATGCTTCCCACTTAGGGGTCTAGCGGTAGGTTCTCAAGAAGTTGGTCCAAGTTGTAACAAGAACTCCACATATGATATTGCTGAGCAGTAAAGAGTCACATTAATTACGGAGAATCCCAGAGCTACAATTTTTTCATGTGTGTGTGTGTGTGTGTGTGTGTGTGGTGATTGCGATAGTGGTAGAGAAGGTATTTCTGAAAGTTTTTATAGTAGGGCTCTAAGGAGAACAAATATTTCCTCTCCTTTGGAAAAAAAGTCTGTAAACTTGGTACCAACAAAGATAAATAGCTCAGAGGGCATTGGCAATGTTCTCTTCAGCCACGGTCAACTGCCCGAGGCTGTTGGAAAACAGCTTTCCTCTTCTCTGAAGGACTCCTTACCTAACCAGGTATTGCTGATAACCAAATGGCAAACCCAGTTCTTACCAAATATTAGCCTGATGTTCTCTCTCCAGTCCGCTGGGTGCCTGGCCCTTAATTATGCACTATTGATTATGGCCTTTGAATGGAATCCTTTTGCAAAATCTCATCTCCTCAGTAATATTATCAGTTATATGTAGGAGCTGTATCTTCTACTTTTCTTCTGTCTGTTATGCCTAGAGCCATGCTAAATTTTAAATATACACTAAGGGCTTGAAAAATAGTTGTTTCATTAGTTTCTTAACTGCTGTGACTGAATGGGTTTTTCCAGTGGCAAATGAGAACTTTAATTGACTATGTTAGGCAGAAAACTGGGATCCCATAAAATAATTTTAAGAATAATTATGAAGTACCTCTCAATGATGTTTGCACAATACCAAGATGTTTGGACCAACTCAGTCCACATTTCTGCTCATCACTTTGATGTTTATTATATACATTATCAAATATTTAGATTGATTAGATGGAATTTATTCCTAAGAAGTCTGTAGTTTATATTCTTTATCCTGGGAAGATAGAGAATGTTATAATTAGGAAACTGCTCTGGGGAGGCAAGAGCTCATAGTCAATGTATTAGGAATTTCAACACTTTTTTTCATATTGCTTTAATCCATTTACATAATTAAGTGCAATTTATAGCATTTCCTATGTGCCAGGTGCTTGACTAAGTGCTTTACACACATTATTTTCTTTTAGTTTGATCAAACCCTCCGAAGCAGTATCATTGTACCCAATTTACACATAAGAAAACTGAGGCTGGAAGCAATTAGGTAACTTTCCAAGTCCACACAGCTAGTAAATGGCAGAACTGGAACTCATGCTCACACCTGTTTGGTTTCAAAGCATGCACTCTTAACCACTGACAGCCTCAGTCTCCTATCTGCATGTTGCTCAAGAGAATGATTTGCTTCTATCTGCATGTTGCAGTCTCCTATCTGCATGTTGCCCAAGAGAATGATTTGCTTCTTTGAGGGAAAAAAAAATTCATCAACTCTTAGACTTATGGATTTTTGGGTTAGAGGAACGTTTATCACTGTTTTTGTTGAGTTGATTAAGTTGCCTTAAGGTATGGCAGTTGGACTTAGGAACAGTTTTTGGTTTTGTCTTTGACTTTGAACATTAAGCACCAGTGAAAAGAATTTGGATTCTTTTTGTCTGCAATAAGCTGTGTAAAAATCAAGTTATGGAAACATTTGTCACTTGAGACAGGAAGACTATCCCTAAGTAGAGGCAGGATCTTAAAAGCATCAAATCCTACCTGATAAAAATATCACCTCCCTTCTCCCTTCAGTTTATTGTATAAACAAAAATGTTAAAGCAATTGTAGGATGCTTGCAATGTGCCAGGCACTTCTGAGTATTTATTAGTCCTTTCCACAGCTCTGAGATTGGGTATTATTATCTCTTTTTTTAACAGATAAAGAACAGAAGTTCTCAAATCCAGTCCTGTTGTTTCCATTCTTCTTTATCATTTTCCAGCAAAGGGGTTTCTGATGGGGCAGAAGTAAAATGTCGCATTGCCTGAAAACTAAGGGTAGTGTGGAGGCAGGTGATGCCCTTTGGCAACTGAGGAATTGGAAGAGGACTCTAGTTGTTTGGAAAAATGGAACCTCCCATTTGGAAGTAGTGAAATGACAAGTGACGGTGGGAGGCTTAGGCATGTTTTGGTCACCTGACAGTCTTGCTCTTAGTTTTGTCAGTTGGTACCAAGTTTGATCTGTGTCCAGTGATGTTGTTTTTAGCAGCCAGGTGCTGGGTACAACCAAATCTGTCTTCTTCTTTTATCTGTTTCTAATGAGTCACTATGGTCTGGTGCAGGGCTGGCAAAAATCTGTTATACTGCCACTCTCCTTTCCTGGTGTCATGGCAGACATCGCCAATTTGTCACAGTATCTAGCTTTCCGAGGCCAGACTCAGTATCAGAGTCTCAACCTAATGCTTCAGGTAGTTATTGCCAATTTATCAGAGTTGGCATGTAACTTGAGACCTATTTGTTAGGCCCAGGTTAATGGGCTAACACTAACTCTTCTCTGTTCTAGTTGTCTCTGTGTACTTGGGCAAGCATGAGTTTCTCTGAGCCTCAACCATCATCTATAAAGAAGAGGTATTACCTAACCCATGAGCTATACTAAATTCATACAAGTGTAAAATGAGATTTGCAATAAATAAAAATAAGAAGATTTGTTTTCAATCTAAGGAGACATTATTTTTACTGAAATTGACAATTGCTTTAGCGAAACTGTAGTTCATTAATCCAGCCACCCACAGAAGAATCATCACTGATTTCAATCTTTGCTTACCTCCCCTACATCCAACCAGCTTCCAGGTCTTCTTGATTTTGCCTTTAAATACCTCTTGAATCCTCCTATCTCACCAGGCACATTGGGATGGAGTCTATGCCCTCTGTATGGGTCTTTTAGATAATTGACCTCTGCCACTAGTGCCCCAGTACTGATCTGTTCTCTGCTACTCTGTGGCCCCAGTGACCTCCTCAGACCCTTCCCCTCATTTACACCCCTGTGTGTCTCACACCCGCCATGATACAGTCTAAACTCCCTCATCTGGCGCTTGTGGCCCTTCACTTCCCACCCCCTTCTCCTCTGTATAGCTTGTGCCCCGCTTGTCACCCCTCAACCTCCCAGGCTCTGACACTGTGTCTTTCCCATGCTGTTCCCCCTGCAAACACCATCATGGTCCTTGTCCATTGGCAAACTCACACTCCCCTCTGGTGGCCCAATTTGTTGTTGCTTGGCTGGGCCTCAGAGGGCTTGTGGTAAAGGGAAACATTTCTGCAGGTATATGGGGTGGGTTGCCTACCCGGGCCCCCAAGTCTTGCAGCGGTGTTCTCTGTCATTCAGAGTGAGCTGCTAGGGAGAGGGGACAAAAAGATTCCAAGTTGGGAGGGAGATGACAGCCTCTGCTAACCTACTCACAGGCAGGCAATGTCATTTCCCCGAGTAAAGATGCCTGAGTCTCAGAAGAGTCTGTAGGGCCTGAGAATAAGAAGAAAGACGGAATGGGAGAAAATATTTGCAAACTACCCACTTGAAAAGGGTAGTTTGTAATTAGTAACTAGAATGTATAAGGAGCCCCAACACCTCAATAGGAAAAAAAATCAAATAATCCGATTACAAAATGAGCAAAAGATCTGAATAGACATTTCTCAAAAGAAGACATATAAATACCAACAGGTATATGAAAAAATGCTCAACATCATCAGTCATCAGAGAAATGCAAATCAAAGCTACCGTGAGATATCATCTCACCCCAGTTAAAATGGCTGTTATTGAAAAGACAGGCAATAACAAATGCTGGTGAGGATGTAGAGGAAGGGAAACCCTCACACACCGTTGGTGGGAATGTAAATTAGTGCAACCACTGTAGAGAATAATATGGAGGTTCCTCAAAAACTAAAAATAGAACTACCATATGACCCAGAATCTCACTGCTAGGTGTATATACAAAAGAGGGGAAATCAGTATACCAAAAAAAATTTCTGCACTCCCATGTTTATCCCATAAACTATTCACAACAGCCAAGATTTGGAATCAACCTACACGTCCATCAGTGGATGAATGGATAGAGAAATTGCAGTACATGTACATAAGGGAATATTATATAGCCACAAAGAAGAATGAAATCCTACCATTTGAAACGACATGGATGGAACTGCAGAACATTATATTAAGTGAAATAAACCAAGCACAGAAAGAGAAATCTCACATGTTCTCATATGTGGGAGCTAAATATTAAAAACAATTGATCTCGTGGAAATAGAGAGTAGAATGATGGTTACAAGAGGCTGGGAAGGGTAGTGGGGAGAAAGCAATAAAGTGGGGGTGGTTAATGGGTGCAAAATATAGTTAGAATGAAGAATATTTGGTAGCACAACAAAGTGACTATAATCAACAATAAGTTAAGGTATACTTTAAAACAGCGGCCCCCAACCTTTTTGGCATCAGGGACCAGTTTCATGGAAGACAATTTTTCCACAGATGGTGGGGTGAGGGGTTGGGAGGATCTGGAGGCGGAGCTCAGACAGTGATGCCAGCGATGCGGAGCAGCTGTAAATACAGATGAAGCTTCAGCTCACCTCCTGCTATGCACGTCCTTCTTCCTAAGTTTCATGGAAGAAATTCTTCCACAGAATGAGGGAGGGGGCAGAGCTCTGCAGCCTGGTCCCTAATAGGCTGCTACCAGTACTGTCGGTCTGCAGCCAAGGGTTGGGGACCGAAGCTTTAAAATAACTAAAAGAGTGGAATTGGAATCTTCCTAACACGAAGAAATATTAAATGCCTGAGGTGATGGATACTATAACTACCCCAATTTGATTAATTTACATTGTATGCTTGCATCAAAACATCATGTATACCCTATAAAGATATAATAATACAACTATTATGTACCCATAATAATTTTTTTTAATTAAAAAAAAAAAGGAAGCTGGCCAGGCTTGGTGGCTTACACCAATAATCCCAGCAATTTGGAAGGCCAAGGCAAGAGGATTGCTTGAGCCTAGGAGTTCAAGACCAGCCTGGGCAACACTGCGAGACCCCATCTATACAAAAAATAAAGAAAATTAGCTGGTGTTGGTGTGTACCAGCTACTTGGGAGGCTGAGGCGGGAGGAAAGCTTCAGTCCCGCAGTTCGAGGCTGCAGTGAGCTGTGATCACCCCACTGCATCCTAACCTTGGGTGACAGAGCCAAACCTAATCTTAAAAAAAAAAAAAAAAAAAGAAAGGGAAAGAAGCTGACCATGTGGGAGGGGACTACTTGTGTAGCTTTAAAATTCTGCAAAATCCTCATCTGCCCTATTCAGCTAGGAACACCATCTTGTGCACACCTGAGACGGTGGGGGCAAGACAGTGGCCCAAACACCGCACCAAATGCTTGAGCATTTCCTCCTCTTCTCTGCTCCTTTTCGTCTATTTCTTTCTTTTCCTCCCCTCCCCTGTAATTAGTAATAATTATACTGACATTCTTCTCATTTACGAAGCACCTTTATGTATGTTGCACCATTTCATCTTCATAACAACCGTATGAAGTGCATTACTGTTATTTCCCAGTTTTAGAGATGAGTAAATCAAGGTCCAGAGCAGTTAAATTATTTAATTCAAAGCCACACAGTTGGTAGGTTATGTTACTGGGATTTAAACTAAGGGTCTTCAACTTTAAATCTCAGGATTTTGCTGTTTGTTTTTATAAAGTATTGTGGCATTGATATTTAATTTGGAACAATGTTTAAATGTGTAGTTTCTTCCTTGGTATTAATACTTTGTTTCATAAACTTTCCTAGAGCATCTTGCTTTGGCAGTTCTAGAGAAAAAGCCATTCTGTGTGGCTGTTATGATAGCCAGCACTGTAACTTACCTGTGTCGTTACACTCCCCCCTTGCCTTATAGATCTTTGTGTCTCCCAAGAAGGACCTGGAGTAACCTCAGGGCAGGGTTTGTCATATATCATCAGGCCCAAGCACATGGGTCTGGCACAGACAGAATAACTGTCTGATCAAAGTGTTTTCAGTGAGCGAATTTTATTAATCATAAAACCACCCTTTGTGAATGGTTGTTAGTACTAGCTGCTTTGTTTTACTGTTTATATACATGCACTCATTCCATTTCAGTTAATCACCACTAAACCCCTATGAGGCATGTACTATTTTGACTCCCATTTTATAGCTTGGAAAACAGAGGTTTAGAGAGATTAAGTAACTTGCCAGAGATCATCTAGCAACCAGTCAATGGTAGAGCCAAGACGTGAGCCCAGGTCAGAGCCTGCTCACCCTAACCCTGAGGCTCTACAGCCAGTCTAGCGAGTGAGTTGTGTCTGTGCCAAGGGACGTGCTAAGAGGAAGGTGCCTGGGCATTCGCAATCCTGATTCTCAATTCTGCCCGTAACCGGCTGAGGAACTTTGAGTGGTCACTTAGCTTCTCTGCATCTCAGTTTCCTAATCAGTGACACAAGATGATGACGTGAGCTTCACAGGTCGGTTGTAAAGGTCAAACTCTGATAGGTTTTGTAATTCTAAAGAATTCTCTAGATCTTAGTCAATGATGTCACTGCTGTGGTTGTCACACTGCTGACAACAGTCCCTGCTGTGAGCCACAGACCTCCTGTGTGTCCTGCCCCAGGCTGGCTCTGCACAAGACTCCCCAGCACTGTGTCAAGTCTAGCGAGGAACCAGCATCCCCTGAACTCATCAGTTAGCTGTGGAGGGATGTTTGTAATTATTCTGTAGCCATGGGGCTAGCCAACGCATTTCATCCTTACCTTCTCAAAGGCGGGAAAAATCCTCTTGACCTTTTGATGAACTAATCTGAATTCTCAACATATTTTGCCTTTGCAGTAAAAGCAGCTTAGCCACCCCCTTTGCTCCAATTCCTCAACTCTGTTCTTTATTTTGTTGTATTTCTCTTTCGCTCATGGACGACATAGAGCAGAGATGAGAAGCTTGTGTAACAATTTGAGAATCAAATCTTTGGTGAACTACCTTTTCTGTTTCCTTCTGGACAGTAAGACTTTTCTGGCTTCTTGCATGGTGTGAAGGTTAAGCTTGTGAACTCTGGGGTTGGATTCGTCTGCGTTCAAATCCCAGCTCCAGGATTTAGCCATGGTGTGGAGCTTGATAAGCTATTTAGCTCTTCTTAATTCTCAGTCTCCACATCTCTAAAAATGGGGTAACCGAGATATGTATATCACAGGGTTCTTGTGAAATCTAAATGAGTTAATACCTGTAAAACATTCAGAACCATGCTTGACCCATCATAAGTACTCAGAAAGTTATTTATTTAAAAGATATGCCAGTGTTTTAAATTCTACTGCATAGATAAATCTAAGCTGCTGATCATGATATTGAGTACTTTGAAAGAATTACCAGGAGCAGTAAAATTGCATTAAGTTAATTTTTATATGATGCCTAAACCTCTGGCAGAATAGAGAGAAATTGACTGCTGTTTGCTTTCATACACAAAATTCTAAGCACTTGGATATTTCAAAATGGCTATATAATTTAATAAAAATGTCCCCCTTCAATGTTATGTATCAGCTCCAGGGCTTTGGTGTGGGTATCACTTCATCCAGGCATCCAGGCATCCAGGCTCTTAATCCCAGGGTTACAATCCCCTGATGTGCTGTGGCCAGTTGTGAGGTATGTCACAAAGAATTTATCATTATTGATAAGGTACTCAAAGTTGTGAATATTTTTTAAAAATTTTATTGCTTTTACAAATCAGAGCAGATTCAAAGCTATCTAGGTAATACTATCTTTCTAACTCTATCGTAATCTGGGAGGTTTCTTGAGTGGGTGATGCAGGCTGAATTATAGTTAGCTCTGAGACCTGCAACTACTCTTCTTTTTCTTTTTTTCTTTCTTAGCCTTTATTAAGGTATAATTGATACATAAAGATTTGCACATATTTAATGCATACATTTTGATGAGTTTGGGTATATGTCTATACTCATAATGTCATCATCACAATCAAGGTACTAATCATATCCATTGCCTACAAGCCAGGCACGGTGGCTCATGCCTGTAATCCTAGCACTTAGGGAAGCCAAAGTGGGAAAATCACTTGAGGCCAGGAGTTTGAGACAAGCCTGGGCACCATAGTGACACCCTGTCTCTACAAAAAATTAGCCTGGCATGGTGGCACATGCCTGTAGTTCTGGCTACTTGGGAAGCTGAGGCAGGAGGATTACTTGAGCTCAGAAAGTTATAATAAGCTATGGTTGCGCCACTGCATGCAGCAAAAGCCTGTCTCTTAAAAAAAAAGTCCTTGGCCAGGCGCGGTGGCTCACGCCTGTAATCCTAGCACTATGGGAGGCCGAGGCAGGTGGATTGCTCAAGGTCAGGAGTTC
>CAUYRT010071413.1:0-10947 GCA_963574885.1 Lepilemur ruficaudatus
AGCTGGGACTACAGACATGCGCCACCATGCCCGGCTCATTTTTTCTATATATATTTAGTTGACCAATTAATTTCTTTCTATTATTAGTAGAGACAGGGTCTCGCTCTTGCTCAGGCTGGTTCCGAACTCCTGACCTTGAGCAATCCACCCGCCTCGGCCTCCCAGAGTGCTAGGATTACAGGCGTGAGCCACCGCGCCCGGCCTGTGCCTAATTTATTAATTAAACTTTATCATATGTATATATGTTTTAAAAAAACAGCCTATATAGGGTTCGGTACTATCGATGGTTTCAGGTATCCACTGGGGGTCTAGGAACATATGCCCCTTTAGATAAGGCGGAGACTACTGTATTATTTTTTCAAAATAAACAAGGAAAAAAATGAGACAATGTCCAAGATCTTACAGGCTTCTAGTTAATTTGGGAAGGCAATTAATCACAAAATAGATATAAACTTGTGAATCAGGCAACTTTGTACACCAGATCCAAATGTGGGGATGATGGTTATTAAGTGATTTTAACGGGTGAGTGGAGGAATAATATTCTGTCTCCCTCTCTTCCCCGGCTCCAATTCATTTTCTTCAAGAGCAGTCTCCATTGGCTCTTCCTGGGATCTGGGCCTGGTCCCACAGGCTGCCTGGAGCCAAAGCTAACAGGCTGCAAACGGACAAAGGTTCATCGAGGAGCTGGGACGTGGGGCAGAGCCACAGCCAGTGGCATGGCAGGAGGAGGGCAGAGTGTGTGCAGGCCCCTCTGTCACAGGCCCGGGAAGTTTTCAGGCCCTGCTCCCATGCCCAGGAGTGGGCATCTCTCCTCTGCCTGAAATTCATCCTCCTCGTGGCTCTGTTAGCATCTTATTTCTTCTTATGTCCAAAGAAAGCCCTATTGGAGAAGCAGGCTTCGAGGGGCTGCGGCAGGAAGCAGGCACACAGGCTCCTGAAGCCCTCACTCCAGGTCTGTCCTACCGACAAGGTGGGCGAGCACACTTGAGCACGTGGCTGTGCTAGTGCGTACCTGCCTGTGTGTGTGCCAACTTGCTTGTGAGGATTACGTTGGCCTTTTTTGTGTAAAAAGCAGGAAGTAACCATTACCATGACCACCAAAAAACAAGGGCAAAGTGAGGGAGTGAAGACAGGCAAAACATGCCTAGCTATAACGGTGACTTCTTCCCTCGCTGAGACCTCCAGTAGCCTGAGGCCTTTCCATCCCCTTGGGGACAGACACCACCGTGCTTACAGCACTTCAAAGCCAATGAAGGAAGTAGAGTGGCTCCATTTCTAGCCAAGCCACATAAGCTGCCTGAGCCCACCTTCTGCAAAATGACAATGTCCACTGTGCACAGGAGGTTCAGGAGGGGCACAGCAGGCATGGGGGCCTGGGCCCGGCACAGAGGAAGCCCAGTCATGGTGGACACGTTCCTGAATTTTAGGTGATTCTTGGGCACGTTCTCGAGTTTAAAGCCAGGAGTTGCCTATCAATTTGAGCCGTAACTGGACTTTCAGGCAGGAGCAGGGGCCCCTGCCCAGGGTATTATTTAAGCCTGATTCTTAGGTTTACTTGCCAGGAGAGTAAACTCCGATCAGAACCCCAAAGTGCTCCCAACTCCTCTGGACTGGGGACAGTACCAGATTTGCAACAGGAAAAAGGTGGTGTCTCACTTCAATATGCATCATTTGTTAGTGAAATTTAGTAATTTAAAAAAATCTATGCATTAGTTGTGTGTCTTTTTTATTTTCTGAGGTGTCTGTCCAGCCCTTCATCTTTTAAAAAAAAAACCTTTTTTATTTTGAAATAATTATAGACTCACAGAAAGTCACAAAAATGCAATGAAGAGTCCCATTATACGGCCATGGTACAATATCACAACCAGGAAATTGGCTTTGGGGCATTACTAGTAATTCAATACAAGTCTCATTCAGTTCTTTACCACCCATTGAAACGTTAGTTGTTTTTTTTCTTGCCATTTTATATTTGATATTTATATGATAAATGATATTTTTATATCTCTAAAGTATTAGTGATTCTAACACTTTGTGATGTTTCTGCAAATGTCTCTGTAGGGTTGTGTTTTTTTAAAATAGAGACAGGGTCTTGCTATGCTGTCCAGGCTGGACTTGAACTCCTGGGCTCAAGTGACCCTCCCGCCTCAGCCTCCTGAGTAGTTGGGACTACAGGTGTGCACCACCGCACCCAGCTCTCCCCTGGGTTTCCAACAGACTCTTGTTTTGATAGCACATCTCTGACTGTAGCTTATGTATTTTTGTAGTCAACTCGACTAGACTTTAACTCTTGTATTGTTTCCCTGCCTGGCCACTTGCCCCATTCAGAGATTTAGTTTTCATTTTATCTCCTTTTTAGCTTTTTTAGTCTTACTGACTTCTTTAAAAATTACATACCTACACTGAAAGAAAATTCCAAACATAAGGAACAGTACAAAGAAGTCACATGCAATTTCTACCACCTAAAAATAACTATTGTTAAATTTTGGTGATAATATTGTGTAATAAAGATGTAACCTTACCCAAGGAGAGGTCAGGCCTCTACCCTTAGCAACCAGGAGGTGAATTCTGGCTCCTGGAATGTCCTGCCTGATGGGAGTGTCTGTGTTTGCCTGGAGGCTTTAGCCACAGCACGGCCTAACAGTAAGGTTTACCTGCAAAGGGAGGCACCGATAACTAAACGTCTTAGCCAAATCTGTGAGAGGGGCTGGAGACTAAAGGTTAGTCACAGATCGGATGAAGCCCCATTAAAAACTCTGCTCTTGGCTGATTTTATTTGGAATCCTTTCCCTGCAATATCCTATAACCATGAACACAACCATTTTCAGTGAGTTCTGTTAATACTGCTGGCGAATTATTGAGTCTGAGGATGGGTCTAGGAACTTCCCAATATGTAACTGGTGTTAACAAGTGATATGGACCATTCTAACTCTGTAGATGGCCCCGAAGTCATCTCAGGATGCTTTTATCTAATTATATATATATACAGATGAAGATACAAATATATGAATAAACATAATGTTTAAACATGTGGGATCACATTTTTGGTTTGGGGGTTTTTTTTATTTGTTTTTTAGAGATGACGTCTTGCTCCGTTGCCCGGGCTGGAGTACAGTGACACAATCACAGCTCACTGCAGCCTACAATGCCTGGACTCAAGCGATCCTCCTGCCTCAGCCTCACGCGATCCTGCTTCAGCGTCCCAAGTAGCTGGGACTACATGTGCATGCCACATGACTCACGTAAAAATATGCCTGGCATATTTCATTTTAAAACCCATTTTTGCCAGGCGTGGTGGCTCACGCCTGTAGTCCTAGCACTCTGGGAGGCCGAGGCGGGTGGATTGCTCGTCAAGAGTTCGAAACCAGCCTGAGCAAGAGCGAGACCCGTCTCTACTAAAAATAGAAAGAAATTACTTGGCCAACTAAAAATATATATAGATAAAATTAGCCGGGCATGGTGGCACATGCCTGTAGTCCCAGCTACTTGGGACGCTGAAGCAGGATCGCGTGAGCCCAGGAGTTTGAGGTTGCTGTGAGCTAGGCTGACGCCACGGGACTGTAGCCCGGGCAACAGAGTGAGACTCTGTCTCAAAAAAAAAAAAAGAAAAGAAAAGAAAATTTAGAAAAACCAGCAAAACAAAACTAAATCACACAATTACACCACCCAAACACAAGCATCATCCACCTTTCACTGTAGTCAACACAGACCCGCCTCTCTGATATGGACACCACCTGACCTGACCAAGTGGCTAAGCCACAGATGCAAGAAAAAGGTTCTATTATATTCAGTACTTGAAATAACTACCCCCCAAAGAATACAGCTTTTCTCTAGCACCTTCATCTACCTGTGTGAAAAGATAATTAGTAGGTTCAAATATTCACTAAGGTTAAGATTTTTATATAAAGAATGAAAATCTCCACCCAATTGCAGACATCTGGCTTAAACTTTCAGTCAAGGAACAGAGTTTCCTGGCCAGAGCACACACCTGGGGGTTAAGTAAGACCTAAAACTGGCCACCAGAGATACAACAGAAACAGATAATACTTGCAAATGTTTCTGAGCTCCTACAAAGACTGACAACAACCAAATTTGTGATTATCACCCCGATTAGTCATTTCGAGGCACTGCCAGCTTCATAACCTACTTAAAAGTCAGAGAAACCTGAAGCTGTCTGATGCATCCAGAGGACAGATAAGGTAACACTGGCCAGGTAGCCAAGACCTATTAGTAAGCCTTAAATGGGCTTTTCTCTTTTTCAGATGAGAGGATTCAATGAGCTTATCCCAAACGCCTCTTCAGCTCTAAGGGTTTGGATTGGACCCCTCTCCAGAAAGGGAGATGCTGGCCCTAAAGGTCCCCAAAACAGGGTGCAGTCTCAGAAAGAAGAGATGGATCTACAACACCTCCCCACCGCCACAGACCGTGACTTATCCCTGAGGAGGGGGATTCAAAACAGCACACAAACAAGCAGACAACTTTGTACTGCCTTTGTCACGTAACAGAAACTCCAAAGTAAAATCTGTTTTCCTTTCGCCTGCTGAAGATGATTTCCCTCCCATCCGCTGAGAACTGGCTGTCATCCTAAATCTCTCCCTCTTTTTGTCCTCCCTCAATGTGTTTTTTAATCCATTTGCTAACCTTCCAGGTAGCAGAGGAGTTTGGGGTGGGCAGGAGAGCTGGAGAGTAACCCACTAAATTGAAGGCAAGCTACATAACCTCAGTCCGATTGGCCTGTATTTCATAAATGCTATAAATCGCGCAGCCGACCCAGGTGAGGCAAAACAGCCCTTCTGTCTCTGTCTTCTGAGACATATGAATGGATCGCATCTTTGTCAGTATTCCAATATCTACATTTCTTTCTTTGTGATATACTCATTTTCACTGACCTTTCTGTCAAAAGCAACAATTCATTATATGTAAAATCAAACTTAAAAACAGTGCTGGGAGATAAAGTGAAGTTTCAGTTTACCATATCCCTATTTTAATCTCACACCTTTATATATCATTGACCCTGATACAGAGGTATTTCTCATCCTCACTGTTAATGCAAATGCATAAAAAGAAAAGTACATTTTTTTATACTTTTCAAAAAGTATTCCATTCAAGGGGGAGCAGGCCTTTAGTTACACAGTGCTGTAAGAATCAAAGCTGCAGTAACTACAGTTTGTTTTCCATTTACCCCTGCTCAAGGCCCCCTGGGAAAACAGACAAAAATAAAATGAGAATGCCTAAGGCACAAATAATTTAAGAAAACAAACTAGAGAGTAAAAAAGAAGTCGGCACAGAAAGCGATGGTCATTTATTTTCCCAACACTGCAGCTCCTGATGTGCTGATCTGTTCCTCCACATTCACAAACACAACCAGAAACCGAGGGCACGTGGGCCTGGCTGGTGCTACAACAAAAGGCTCTGAACCAAACGGGAAGGAGCTTTTGTGCCTTTTTTTCTCCTTCAAAGAGGACAGGGTACCCAGGCTGGAGCACAGTGGCGTGATCGTAGCTCACTAAAGCTTTGACTCCTGGCCTCAAGTGATCCTCCCGCCTTGGCCTCCCAAAGTGCTGGGATCACAGACATAAGCCACCGCGCCCAGCCCTGTGCTTTGTTATTCCTGCAGGTCTCTGGGGACCAGTGTGCATTTTGCAGGGAGGAGGTGAGTAAGCAGAGAGGTACTTATGAACAAAACTTGAAACCAACCTTTTATGCTGACTTTTTAACTGTAAAGTTTCAGTCTTTGTGTTATTTGTAAGAGCCTGCTATACTTTCTCTCTTGGCATAAGCAAAAACGATAATATTTGATTCCTCTGAAGTCAAAATCCCAGATTTTACTGAGGAAATCTGATTCTGTCCACTGTGCCTGTCCTGAGGTCATAAAAATTCATCTTATTCACCAGCAGGCTCTCCCTCCAGGCCACCCTCCACAAGGGGAAACACAGGATGTCTTCCAATCGGAGCCACCTCTGAAAGATGCTTTCAGAATCATCCTGTCACCTGCCAGCTCTTCGGACTTGGGCAGATAGTTGGCCTTTCTGAACTTCACTTCTTCACTCTCCTGTTTCACAGAGCTGCAGTAAGAATTAAATGAAGTCAGGTATTCACGCTCCAGCCTGGGTACCCCGTCCTCTTTAAAAAAAAATAATAATACTGTCTGGAACACAGGAGGTTATCAGTAAAATGAATTTGTGCATTCAGCTGATGCTGGCCACAATGCTCACACTGACTCACTGTGCTGCAGGAAGGTACAATTAAAGACCTCTAGGCCACTGCAGCCAGGCCTCCCTGCACTCTGGCCAGGGATGATAAGCAGAGGTCCTGGACAAGATCCCCTCCTGAGAGACTAGATGTGTCAATGAAAACGCAAAGGAATCTCGCCAGTATCTTGGCACAGATAGAATCGTCTTTCCTTTTTTCTCAGCACCAGTTCACACTCCACTACAGCAGAGTATCTACACAGCAGAAAAGCCGTAGCTCCTCACCAGGAACTGTAGTTGGAGTTTCACAGCCATCCCATCACCTGCACCTCCAGCTCCTTCAGCAAGAAAATGCTGCCAAGGGACTGATTGCTGCCTACACCATCAGCTCTTAGGCACACTTCACAGCAGCATCCCTTATCAAGCATCACTTAGTCAGGCCAGAGAAGGAGAGAAAACACAAGGAGGATGCTGGTGACATGCTAAGCACTTGCCAGCGCTCCAGGAGGAAGCAGCAGGCCTGAGTGGATTTCTGTCCTTGGCCGTGTGGCTGGCTGCTACACCTCGTGCAGCTCTGGGAATCTATAGCAATAAAGAACAGCAGAATAAGAAATGGTTCCCCTAGAATGCTGAGAAGCCAGCTTTAGGGCAGGTGCAATAGTTACAAAGGGAAAAGGACAGGCCAGGCGCGGTGGCTCACGCCAGTAGTCCTAGCACTCTGGGAGGCCAAGGCGGGTGGATCACTCAAGGTCAGGAGTTCAAGACCAACCTGAGCAAGAGTGAGACCCCATCTCTACTAAAAATAGAAAGAAATTAATTGGCCAACTAAAAATATATAGAAAAAATTAGCTGGGCATGGCGGCGTATGCCTGTAGTCCCAGCTACTCGGGAGGCTGTGGCAGAAGGATTGCTTGAGCCCAGGAGTTTGAGGTTGCTGTGAGCTAGACTGACGCCACAGCACTCTACCCCAGGCAACACAGTGAGACTGTCTCTAAAAAAAAGGGAAAAGGACAAAGGGTTTTCATTCCTCAACTATTTATAAGGTATAGATAAGTGTTTTGATTTAAAAAAAAAAAAGGCCTGTAATTCCATCTTTCTTTTACCACTAGGACTCTTAAAAGCATCCATATCACATGGAAGAAATCATCTGCAGGCCAGGGCGTGAAACACGCCAGTGACACGTACCAAGAGTCGGCAACACGCCAGGCTCTGCAGAGGACCGGGTAACAGAGCCAGTCCCTAGCCCCTACCCACAGGACCTCATGAGCTAAAAGATAGAAATGTCTTCCTTTGAACGAACAAAGGCATGCATGGATATGAGCTCAACGGCATTTTCCTTAACTAGGATGCCCCTGAAACAAGTCTCCAAGGACAAGCAGAAGTTTAACCAGGGACAGGAAGGTAGAGAAAAGGATTTCAGGCAGAAGCAATAAGGAGGCCTTTTTCAAGACATTGGCAGTTCTGCTTCTGGCCCTTTCTCTTCCCTCCCTCCACTATCACCACCATAAAGGTCCTTGCTTTGAAGAAAAAGGAGTTAAGATAATACCACTGATTGTGAGGAGCCCTCAGGGTCAAAGTCTCAGCCTTGCTGCTTTCCCCTGGCAGGAGGGATGGTGTCAGCAACAGAAGCCAAGTTCCTGGTGGTGGCACCAGGGCTCACTCCTATAATCCTAGCACTCTAGGTGGCCAAGGCAGGAGTCTTGAGCTCAGGAGTTCGAGACCAGCCTGAGCAAGAGAGAAACCTTGTCTCTACAAAAAATAGAAAAATTACCTGGGTGTGGTGGCACCCGCCTGTAGTCCGAGCTATTCTGGAGGCTGAGGCAAGAGGATCACTTGAGCCCAGGAGTTCAAGGCTGCAGTGAGCTATGATGATGCCACTGTACTCTACCTGGGGTAACAGAGCAAGACTCTGTCTCAAGAAAAAAACAAGAAACCTACAGAACTGTATACTTAATAGGGTGAATCTTATTGTTTATATATTATATATTAACAGAGCTGATTTAAGTTTTAAAATTATAGTCACGACACCCAACGTTGGGGAGAATGTGTAGAAATGGGCACTCTTACATAATGCTACCAAGAATATTAATTGGTATTGTTTTTTGTAATAGATTTATTAGAGTACAATTCACATACGATACCACCCATATCTTTTTTAATTTTTATCTATTTATTTGTTTATTTGTTGTAGAGACTGGCGTCTCACTATGTTGCTCAGGCCTGTCTTGAACTTGTGGCCTCAAGTGATCCTCCCAGCTTGGCCTCCCAAAGTGCTAGGATTACAGGCGTGAGACACCACACCTGGCTTTTCATTTGTATATCTTCTTTGAAGAAATGTCTATTCAAGTCCTCTCCTCGTTTTTTAAAAAATGCGTTGTTCCTTTATTTTTCAGTTGTAGAGTTCTTCATATATTCTAAATATACATTCTTTATTAGATATATGATATGCCAACATTTTCTCCCATTCTAGGGATTGTCTTTTCTAATCAGTTTAACTTTTGAAAACCACTCTGGCAGTACATATCAAAAATTCCATTGTGGATACCCTTAGATCTTACAATTTCACTTTTAACAATATCTCTTAAGGAAATAAATTATTTCCTTAAGAAGTGTAATGAGAAAAGCGATAAACAAGGATAGTTATCAAAGGACTATTCAGCTGAATCTCAATCCTCATCTCACACCATATATAAAAATTAACTCAAAATGGACCACAGTCCTAAATGTAAGAGATAAAACTTCTTGAAAAGAACATAGGAGAAAATTCTAGAGACCTGGAGTCTGGCAAAAATTTCTTTAAAAAGGACACAAAAAGCATGGAAAGAAAAAAAATAAAACATAGACACACTGGAATTTATCAAAATTATCAAAATTAAAAACTTTTGCTCTTCAAACGACAACTGAAAATGATGGTGCAGGTCTACTTTTATGTACGATGCACATAAAAATGCAAAAAGGGCACACTGATAAAACAACAGGGTATAACTCTGAGAGGAGTGTTCCAGATTCCAGAGGATTCTGCACTTTCCTTCCCATCTTTCCAAAATGTCTGAATTCCCCATTTGACCGTAAGTATGTGTCTCTACATAATGAGGCAAAAGTAGGGGGAGAATCTCCACAAAACAATTTCCATTTGGAAATGGGGGAAAGTGAATATCCATATATTTAGCAGAAAGAAAAATTCAATTAGCCAGGGGACACAGTCTGTCCTGTTGATTGGATTTAATTTTTTTTAATTGCCACATTTCAGAAATGAGAATCATACCGTAATTTTTTTCATTTTATTTTTTATCTTAAGGAGACAGGGTCTCACTCCTTGCCTAGGCTAAAATGCAGTAGCATCATCACAGCTCACTGTAACCTCAAACTCCCAGGGTCAAATGATCCTCCCACTTCAGCCTCCGAAGTAGCTGATACAGATGTACACCACCATGCCTGGCTTTTTTTTTTTTTTTTTCTTTGTAGAGACGGAGTCTTGCTATGTTGCCAATACTGGTCTCAAGCTCCTGGCCTCAAGCAGTCCTCCTGCCTCGGCCTCCCAAAGTGCTGGGATTATAGGTGTGAGCCACAGCACCTGGCCAATACTGTGATTTTTACAAGAGTTTAGCCAGGCATGGTGGTACACACTGGTAGTCCCAGCTACTCAGGAGGCTGAGGCAGGAGGATTGCTTGAGTCCAGGAGTTTGAGGTTGCTGTGAGCTACACTGATGCCACTGTACTTTAGCCAGGTGACAGGAGACTGTCTCAAAAAAAAAAAAAAATAGTTTAGTGTCTTTGTCCTCTCACATAATTTGTAGATAATTTCTATCACATACAAATTAATCCAGAAACAACTTTCAGTGATGTAACTGGATAATAATGGCTTCAGATTATTCTGTAAAAGAAGTTTATACGTATAGCATTATCTCACAGTTATCTGGAGCTTAAGTTAGTTATCCAGAAGTAAGTAAAAATAATTCAAGATACACAACAAAGATCTGTGCATTTAACTCCGAGGACAGTCTCTAATCCTCACTAAGTTAATTACTCTTATTTTACACCCAATTTAACAAGCTATGCAAACCAGTAGAAAATAGGAGACGCTAGACAGGGAAACTCACTGCAGAGCAAGTGGCAGCCAACAGCCTGGAGGAGACGATCATTAAAGATTTGAAAACACAACTCATGAGAGAGTCTGGGATCCCATGAGAGAAGCAAATATACCTGAATGGTGGAAGATACCACAAAGTTACTATAATAATATAACAAATAATATTCAGAAATAGGTTTCTCAATAGTCAAAAGTTATATTATGTTTTATGTGTTCAAGAAAGCAGCAAAGATTATTATGCATTTGAGAGATTTCTACTTCCTATTAAAAATGGTGAATTGTATAAAAGAGATGACTAACAAAATAAACAACAGTGATCTAGAAAACCTGCTTATAGGCCAGGTGCAGTGGCTCACACCTATAATCCCAGCACTCTGGGAGGCCAAGGTGGGAGGATTCCTTGAGATCAGGAAATCGAGACCAGCCTGAGCAAGAGGCAGACCCTGTCTCTACAAAAAATAGAAAAAATTATCCAGGCATGGTAGCACACGCCTGTAGTCCCAGCTACTCGGGAGGCTGAGGCAAGAGGATAGCTTGAGTCCCGAAGTTTGAGGTTGCAGTGAGCTATGATGATGCCACTGCATTCTAGCCAGGGAGACAGAGCAAGACTCTGTCTCAAAAAAAAAAAAAAAAAAAAAAAAAAAAAAACGGGTTAAAAAAAACAATATA
>CAUYRT010071414.1:0-18750 GCA_963574885.1 Lepilemur ruficaudatus
CACCTCTACAAAAACTAGAAAAATTAGCCAGTCTCAGAAGCACAGGGCGTGGTGGCGCACGCCTGTAGTCGCAGCTACTCAGGAAGCTGAGGCAGGAGAATCACTTGAGCCCAGGAGTTTGAGGTTGCAGTGAGCTGTGATGGTGCCACTGCACTCTAGCCCAGGCAAAACAGAGAGACTCTGTCTCAAAAAAAAAAGCTTCTACAGGCCAGGCGCGGTGGCTCACGCCTGTAATCCTAGCACTCTGGGAGGCCAAGGCGGGAGGATCCTTCAAGGTAAGGAGTACAAAACTAGCCTGAGCAAGAGCGAGACCCCATCTCTACTAAAAATAGAAAGAAATTAATTGGCCAACTAAAAATATATATAGAAAAAATTAGCCAAGCATGGTGGCACATGCCTGTAGTCCCAGCTACTCGGAGGTTGAGGCAGGAGGATCTCTTGAGCCCAGGAGTCTGAGGTTGCTGTGAGTGAGGCTGACGCCATGGCACTCTTACCTGGGCAACAGAGTGAGACTATGTCTCAAAAAAAAAAAAAAAACCTAAGGTAAGTCTCTAGCCTCTAGAAGCTTAAAGTTCACTAAGTAGTACAAGATTTTAAAGACCACAACACATGTACCCCTATAATATGCTGAAATTTAAAAAAATGAAAAAAAAAAGACTACAACACAAAAGATGATATAAGATCATTAACTGCCAAATGCATGATACAGACAATAAAGGCTCTAAGAATCCATATGTAAGAGAGAAACTTTCACCCTTATATAAGAGTTGAAATTTGAGCTAGATCTTTAAGATGAGTAGGATTTGGACAGTAGGAAAAATAAAAAGATAACTAATACTTAAATAATGGGCTTTTTGTTGGGTTTTTGTTTAAGAAACAAAATATTTTCTCCACACATTAGGCAAGCTCTTTTCAAAACATATATTTAAACAATAGGAATTATATATAAAGAGCTACAGAGATAGCATAGTGGACATCTGTTGTTTTTGCCTACCAGTATCTATTTTCCCCTTCCTCTGGTAACAGCACCTCCATTTTCCTTTGGGCAATAACCTCTCCCGGTCTTTCAGATCTATGTGACTTGGTGGGCACTAAGTGTGAGCACATGACCCAGGCTTAACCAATTGAAACATTCTATTCCCTTCACAGATTCAGACGATGGCCCACAAATCAAACCAAGACAAAAAATCTCAACTCCAAGAGTTTTGCTAGATGCTAAAATTGCTAAACTGGTAGCATGTAAGACTGACACTGTTGGTGGTCCATTACTGCCACTGCCACCTTTGTAGAGAACCTGCCTTCTTATGAAGCAAATAGAGAAAACCAGATTTAAGAGAGCCAGAGGCAGATACCTACTGACATTGTTTGAGATTTTTCGTACAAATTAAGTCATCCTTGATCTACCCTCTGGACTTTTCAGTTTCTTGAGCCAATTAATAGTCCTTTTGCTTAAGCTAGTTTGAATTTAAGTTTCTGTCACATATACCTGAAAGAATCCTAACAAATATAAATGTGTAAATCTGTTTGCCCCTAGTATGAATCTGAGCCCTCCCTTCTGTATCGTCACCTTCAGAGGACAGAGTGGTCATTTTGGGTATTCTCTCTTTCCTCCCAGGACCACTTCTTACTGCCCCAAAGACCTGCCCCTGTTGCTGTTATTGGCAGCCTCTACTAGAAAGTCACCCTCTCTTCTCTATATTTTCTTTTTATAATTTGTGTCTTATCTCCTGTGTTTCTCCCTTCCATACCATCTTTCTAGTACTTCTTAGTTTTTCATAAGCAAGTCTTGGTTTTTATAACAAATGTGAACTTCTGTTCAGCCAAATCCACCAATCACAACACACAGCATGCAGCCTTTGGTTCTTCAGGTCATTTCAGCTACTTTTATTATTCAAAGGTTCTTTAAAAAATAAATAAACAATAAAACTTCCAAGCTTAATCATGTGCTATGCCAAATAACTGATGCTGCTCTTAAATCTAAATTCAAGATAAGAGGGTATTACACTAATAATAACTAAAAACTACTCTTGCTCAAAAGATTCACGTGCAATACCCAGTCCTAGAACAATATCAAAAAAAAAAAAAATTTACATTAGACCTTGAAAGAAATGTACACTCTGGGAGGCCAAGGCAGGAGGATTGCTCAAAGTCAGAAGTTCAAAACCAGCCTGAACAAGAGCGAGACCCTGTCTCTAATAAAAATAGAAATTAATTGGCCAACTAAAAATATATAGAAAAAATTAGCACATGCCTGTAGTCCCAGCTACTCGAGAGGCTGAGGCAGAAGGATTGCTTGAGCCCAGGAGTTTGAGGTTGCTATGAGATACGCTAATGCCACAACAACAGAGTGAGACTCTGTCTCAAACAAACAAAAAAAAAAAAAACGAAATGTAGGAACTCTTTAAAAATTGCAGATATTTCAAGATCATTACAAATTCAAATTCCTAAAACCTCAAAGAACTACATACCAGTAGCCCCATGTAAAAAGACAGGTAAATGCAAAATGTGAAAGTAGCTTACTCAAAGACACATACTGGTTTAGTTAAGGGAAAAATATCAAAAAACAACATGTCCTCTGGGATCTTTGCAGGTCTGAAATTGCAGTAATACTATATATCTTAAACATCAGCATGCTTCAAAAAAGAAAATACAGGCTGGGTACAGTGGCTCATGCCTATAATCCTAGCACTTTGGGAGGCCAAGGTAGGAGGATTTTTTTGAGGTCAGGAGTTCCAGCCCAGCCTGAGCAAGAGTGAGACCCTGTCTCTACCAAAAACAGAGAACTTAGCCAGGCATGATGGTCCAAACCTGTAGTCCCAGCTACTTGGGAGGCTGAGGAAGGAGGATCACTTGAGCCCAGGAGTTGAAGGTTACAGTGAGCTCTGATGACGCCACTGCACTCTAGCCAGGCTGACAGACCAAGATCTTGTCTCAAAAGAGAAAAAAAGAAAATACAGATAAACAACAGTTATTACGTTAAATGTAATTTAACAATCTTGTTTCAGGTTCTTTATTCTAGGAAACTGTCATTCCATTTGGAATGCATGTAGACTTTTACAAGCTTACAAGCAAATAAGTATGTCACTGTAAATTTAACTACTAATCACCTTGTTGTCCCCTCTGATTTATTCCTGTGCCTCCTCATTCATTCAGATCCTACACACCAACTCACGGTTTTCTATAGAATAGGCTTAGGGAGCTCTACAGAAAGAGAGGCATAGAAGTAGCTTAGAGATAAGATGATTCTCTGAATGTGCCAATTATCTATTATCTCATCTGTTATCAGCTATCACCAGAGCCTTTAAATATATTTCCTTGGCCTGCTGGCACAATGTTAAGCACAATCAGTAAAGAACACTGTAGAGACACTGCAGGAGGAAGGGTCTCTCTTTATGGTTCCAGGGTGCTCCTACAGGCAAGTTCCTGCAGGGTGTGCAGCTTCTCCAGCCCCCAGCTCCTGTAGAACAGACGGCTTCTCCAACATCCAGCTCCTGTAGTACATGTGTGGCTTCTCCAGCACGAGGCTCTGGCAGCATGGGCAGCTGCTTCCGTGCTAGATTCCTGCAGTACACAGTAGTTAGCAGCACTCACAAGTCATCAGCTTCCACTCAAGACACCTCCACATTAACAGCTTTCCTCAGTACCCTAAAGGGTGGATTTCTGGCATATTCCACCACAACTACTTCTCTGTCATTCAGTGAACCATGGCCATGCCATCTCCAGCAAGGTCTGGATCTCTGCCCCTAGGGGGTCCTTTTCCGTGCACACTCTATCTCAGCTGATTCTTACAGCTGCTATTTCTGTATTCGTTAGAGATCTCTTTACCTCTTACTAGCCAATCCCTTGTTACTCCAATCCTGTTATAGTTAATAACTCTATTAAATGTTCTGTTTAAATATTAAATATAATACTATGTAGTTTCTATGACCTAGTTGAACCCTGACTGATATAGGAAGTAAAAGTAGCATAACATCAGCACAAAACAAATAGGCTCTGGCATCTGTAGAAACAACCCATCCTAAAAGATGGTTAATAAAAGTATAGCTGAGAGGGTTCACTCAAGGTGACCAGAGAGCATCTTCAGGGCCGAAGTGTTGATGAGTGCACATAAAAGAAGAAAGCAACAACCTATCAATTGTAATGTGTTTCTCTCAAAGATAAAATGTGCTAGCAGCTTGATAGTTTTATATATTGTATATACATTATATAGGGTATATTCTTTTCTCTTTTTTTGTTTTGTTTATTTACTTCTGAAAGCATTTCTTTGAGTTTGGACTGTGGGGCCTAAACTTCTTTGCCTTTGGAGTTTTTAAACCCTAGATTTCCAGGAACTTTCTATATCAGAGCAATTGCAATCTACAGAATGAGGGAAACCTGGTTTTCCAGCCCGGTGATCTCCATAGGATTCTACGGTGCATAGTAATACCCAACATACGTCTTTCTCAAGGATAAGAGAAACAGCTGGGGCCAATTTTTCTCAACCCACCCAGAAGTTATCTGGGATATCTGGGAAATCTGTGTGTACACGAACACTTAGGAACTTCACAGGACTTTTGCTCTTTTTTTTTTTTTTGAGACAGAGTCTAACTCTGTTGCCTGGGCTAGAGTGCTGTGGCATCAGCCTAGCTCAAAGCAACCTCAAACTCCTGGGCTCAAGCAATCCTGCCTCAACCTCCCGAGTAGCTGGGACTACAAGCATGCACCACCATGCCCGGCTAATTTTTTCTATTTTTGGTAGAGACGGGGGTCTCCCTCTTGCTCAGGTTGGTCTCGAACCCCTGAGTTCAAACGATCCGCCCGACTCGGCCTCCCAGAGTGCTAAGATTACAGGCATGAGACACCGCGCCTGGCCATATCAGGTATATTCTTTACGCAAATTACCAAATTTGCATTTATTAATTGGCTTCTTGTGAGCTTGGATGAAATCAGTCTCCCCAAACCCAATTATTGGATAAAATAGATTCTGGATTTGCAAGAACAACGAAAAAACACTGCCATTCTCTGAAGACCTTCCATAAAACCAACCAGCAACATCATCTAACATTTTTTAGCATCACAAACTTTACAACCAAAGTTTAGAGGCAAAGAAAGCTGGAGTGTTTGGAGAGCACAGGTCAGCAAGCATCAACTATTCATTTCACCAGACCCTTCACTACAATTATTCATAACCTATCTAGATCTTACTCTTCCACATAACCTACAACTACTTTCCTCTTTCAGCAGCTATAAAAGCAGCAGAGGTGTCACTGTTCTTCCCTTACTCTTACACATCTAAGCACTCTAATGGTGAGGCAGTGTGGTTTACTGCTTACTGCACAAGGCTGAAAACTTGGGCTTAGATCCCGGGTCTGCCACTTTATAACCATTCTCAGCCTTATTACTGGGAGAAAATTGGGAAATCAGATCTTGGATTGGTTATATCTTAGATAGGAAACATTAATGGGCTAGGCCAGGTGGCTCATGCCCCGTAATCCTAGCACTGTGAGGGGCCAAGGCGGGATGATTGTCTGAAGTCAAGACTTTGAGAGCAGCCTGAGCAAGAGTGAGACCTCGTCTCTACAAAAAACAGAAAAATTAGCCAGGCATGGTGGTACATGCCTATAGTCCCAACTACTTGGGAGTCTGAAACAGGAAGATTGCTTGAGCCCAGGAGACTCAGAAGGGACCTTCAGATTTTAGTAGAATCTATTCATTTTACCAATGAATTAGGAATAAATCTAGAGACTTACATTAGGTCATACAAGAGAAACTGACAATCCTGTGCCACTGCATATTTTCCAATGCAGATTTTGAAATAACCCAAACACATCTAATAAGAAGTTAGAAACAGGCCAGGCATGGTAGCTCACACCTGTAATCCTAGCACTCTGGGAGGCCAAGGCGGGAGGATCACTCAAGGTCAGGAGTTCAAAACCAGCCTGAGCAAGAGCGAGACCCCGTCTCTACTAAAAATATAAAGAAATTAATTGGCCAACTAAAAATATATAGAAAAAAAAAATTAGCCAGGCATGCTGGCACATGCCTGTGGTCCCAGCTACTCAGGAGGCTGAGGCAGTAGTATCGCTTGAGCCCAGGAGTTTGAGGTTACCGTGAGCTAGGCTGACGCCACGGCACTCTAGCCCAGGCAACAGAGTGAGACTCTGTCTCAAAAAAAAAAAAGAAAAAAAATCTTTGACTAAAACAATTTAAATGTAACCGTAGAGGCTACTCAAAATAAATTATAAAAGAAAAAAATTATATAAAAAAAATTTAAAGCATTTGTAATTATTAGGAGCAGGCTTAAAATAATGAAGAAACAGAAAGCTTTCTAAAAGGCTGATCACATATTCTCCATTCAACACTAAATATGTAATTGTTCTGTGCAAATCAGACAATCCTTTCCTCTTCTTTATGGAATACAAGGAGCCACACCATCAAGAGAACATTAGAAAGGTTAATATTTGTAGGGCAAAAAGGAATTTGTAGAGTATTTATCACAATATTCATGTCTCAGAAATGACAAAGACTATTTATTATGCATTCATTACTGACCACCTACACAAAGCTAAGTACTGAGAATATGTGAAAAAACCATATACGTGTCCTGTCCTCAAAAAGCCTTACAGCAACCCCAAACTTCTCTTTTACAATATGGAATTGATGTAACAGTTTCAGGTTCAGGTAAGATTGTGTGAATACCTGCTGATCATGTAACTAATACTCTCATGCAAAATTTAAATTCAGTTGGCAGTATACCATAGAGGAATCCAAACTACTTTTGCTATAAAATACTATTTTATTTGTCCTCGGATTTTTATCACAATTCAGGATTTTAGAACTGGATGAGGGATGATCTAATCAAAAGTATCAATCACCTCTACGGCCCCTGGGCAAAAATGGTCAACCATTTATGCGCGGCTCCAACAGTAGAAAGCTCTTCCGTATAAAATTTTAAAGAACACATTCAATCACGTCCGTCTCGGCTCTGGAAGAAGCCCGCTCACAAACTCAGTTTCCCAAGACTTTTGCAATCTCCTATTCGGTACAAAGGGCATCAAAAGACGCCAAACCCAAGTATTTTACTGATTTACACTGAGGTATAGTAAATAAGATCACTCTATTGAAATCTACCAAAAAAAAAAAAAAAAAACACCTGTAATCAATTAAGGCAACTTCGATCTCAAGGCTGGAGCCAGGTCACCTAGACATTCTTCCCTGCAAATGCTAACTCTTGGTGCGCCTATTTAGGGAAGAACGCGCTGTAGAAATAAAGTCATGATTTTCTGGACTGCAGTCCCATCAGTCCTTTAGCTGTTCTACTAGGAAAACGAAAATTTATCTCGTATTGAGTTGTTATCTGATAGGCTAAGTGCCAGAAGCTTTAAATGGATTGTCTTATTCAATTCTGACATTTTCTGAAATAGGCATTATGTCCATTTTTACAGGTGAAACTGAAGCCGAGAGAGGTTTAAAAACCGGCCCAAGGCCTCATACCCATTTCTAACTGACACTCAAATCCTTGCTCAGACTTCAACCTACAAACTGCCTCGGAGGTTAAAAGCGCTGTGTGACGTCGAGGAATTCGCTAAACAGTCCTGGGTTTCAGTTTCCTCGCCATCAAGATGAGTCTTGGCGCAAAGCAGGCAGCGCTGCCACCCCCAGCTGATGGGTTTGCAGCCAACGCCGCGGGGGACCTCGCTGCGGCCTCGGCAGGACCCAGCCCGGCCTGGCTGGAGCCCAGGGAAGGGGCTGGGCCACCGCGCCTCAGCCCCCGCAGGAGCGCCGGTGAGAAATTCCGTGGGAGGAAGGAACAAAGCCCAGCCCGTGGGTCACCGTGACCCAAGGGACGGGCCTCAGAATGACCAGCCCACGGCCTCGTTTCCCAGGCAGCTGGACCAAGAATTCGGCTCACCTCCTGCCGGAGTCGCGGGCTGGCACCTCCCCTTCACCCTGCGCCTCAGTCGCCATCTTCGCCAGCAAACTTCTGTCACCGCCCTCACCTCAGACCCCGCCCCCACGCCTTTGGATTGGCTACTATGTTTCCCATCTTCCATACGATTGGATGACTCGACCGCCCCCCCCCAACCTGAAGAGTTTCATGCTATCATTGGTCTATTCAAATAACTAACCGTCATTGGTCGCCCCAGCCCTGGCGGAAAAAAAAGTGGGGGGAGGTGGCGAGCCGGCCCCGAGGTCTGCCGGGAGTTGTAGTTTCTCATTTTGATTAACCCTTCGGATTCCACCGACCTTTGGGTTCAAGACAGAAATCCCCACCCTACGCTCAAATTTTTTCCTGATATGTAAATCTCAGAATTGCAGAACTGTCGACTTTGAAAGTGACTTTCAGTCAGTCTCTAAAATGCAAGACTCGTTTTCTGTCCTGACACATAGAGAGATCCCTAGAAGAGCAGACAGAGTGGCAACCAAGAAACGCTCACAGTTTGATGTCTGTAGTTCAAAGCCTTCTTCCTTCAGGTAGTCCCGCAGCATAGCAGTAGGGCTTTTCTGCTTCTTCCACCCGCTCCCTTTCAGCTTCCCAGAGAACCCACAGAGCTTGCCTCTCTGGTGTGAATCACGGTACCAAAAGCTGCATGGCTTTGTCCCTAACTGAGCTTTAATCCTCAATGACAGAAATAACCATAATTATGCTTGCCCTCCTTGCCTCACACGATTCTGGTGAGGATTAACCAACGCAATAGACGTAAACTGACAGCATTACTTTTTTTTTTTTTCTTCCTTTTTTTTTTTTTTTGGCATGGGATCTGGCTCTGTTGCCCAGGCTGAGGCTCTCCCAGTACTCTGCCTCTCACCAAACTACCCACACATGCTTCAGTTTCTCAACAACCCTTCCCTGCCTCAGGGCCTTTGCCCATGTTGCTTTTTCTGCAACTTACAATTATATATATATTTTACCACAACTTACAATTATGTAGTTGTTCCTGTGACTGTTTCTTGTGAGAATTCCCAGCTAGACTTCCTGCCACAAGTGGACAGAGATTACATCTATTTCGCTCCCCGCAGTGTCTGGCACATAGTGGCTGTTCAATAAATATATTTTGAACAAATATAAATAAGTCTCCGACTGTATTATTCAAAAAAATTTGAATCACGTGTTCTAATAGATTTTTTCAATTGATTAATTCTTATTAAAAGTTTAGGCCAGGCACGATGGCTCATGCCTGTAATCCTAGCACTCTGGGAGGCCAAGGCGGGAGGATTGCTTGAGCCCAGGAGTTTGAGGTTGCTGTGAGCTAGGCTGACACCATGGCACTGTAGCTCAGGGCAAGAGAGTGAGACTCTGTCTCAAAAAATTAAAAAATAGAAGTTTAATAATAAGTGTGATGGCTCACACCTGTAATCTCAGCAAATCCTGGCTCCATAACTTTTAGCTGCGTGACCCTGGACAAGTTGCTTAACTTTCTAATTCCATTTCCTCTTCTGTAAAGTAAGGATAATAAAAATTCTCACGGAATATTGTAAAGATTAAATAAGATAATTTCCAAAAAGCTGCTTAGCAGCACAGTGTCTGGCACACACTAAGACTAGATAAAGGTTTGAGATGGCATGATGAATGTTAAGAATGCTAAACTCCCTTCTCAGATAACACATTTATCTCCACTGCTGTGTGCTAAGGACCATACATTACACCATAGTTACAGTTTAATCAGTGACTCTGAAGAGGGGAGTGTTTCTCCTCCAAACCAACTGTTCCGCTGTGACTTCTGATTAAAAGCAAATATCATTGCTGAGTGCTGTGAAAATATGCGCTCAGCTGACAGGCCTGCACACCTTTGTTTCAACAAGGGTGTCATGGCTCTCTGAAGTCATCGTTTATCTATCTAGGTACAGATTGTCAGGCTGCAATAACCATGACTGTACCACCAGAACTCGACACAGTTCAAAAAATCTCCTTGTTTCCAACAGCCTTGCTGAACAAAAGGTCACAGAAAGGTGGCCCCAGCCCTCAAGGAGTTTACAATAGACCCGGGGAGACAAAATGAACACACATAAGCCACACACAACAGAAGATAGTTTAGAATTAGGGAGGGCTAACTATCAAAGCAGAGAACAGACTGGTAGGAATTCAGAAGTGTGGAGAAGGGAAGAAGGTCAGGACTGTCAAGACGGTTTACAAGCAAGCCCATGAACTTGAGTTGGTCACAAATGTCACTGCAAATCCATCTACCTACCACACCAGACTGCAAACTTGGGGGCAGAAGATGCTACCTTTGTGTTTCCAGGCCTTAGCCCCCATGACAGGGATAAAAGGAGAGAAGAAATTTGGGAGGAAAGTAAAAGCAGGAACACGATGGAAGAGAAAGAGAGAGGATCTGCTCATGATCTCAGCCTCTAATTCCACCCTCCAACAGTGCAAGTGACTTGCAGCCCCTGAAGGCATCTTTCTGCTTTATACTTCTGTTCCTGCCATTCCCTCTGTTTAAATTAAACCAGAGGCAACGCACAGTGGCTCACACCTGCACTTTGGGAGGCCAAGTGGGAGGATAGCTTGAGGCCTGGGGTTCAAGACCAGCCTGGGCAATATAGTGAGAATCTAACTCTACCAAAAAAAAAAAAAATTAGCTGGGCATGATGATGCAAGCCTATCATGCTAGCTACTGGGGAAGCTGAGGCAGGAGGATCACTTGAGCTCAGGAGTTCGAGGCTGCAATGAGCTATGATTGCACCACTGCACTTTAGCCTGGGTGACAGAGTGAGACCTGGTGTTTTAAAAAAATAAATTAAGTTAAAGCAGGACATTTTGATGCCCACATCAAAATATAAAAGCATCATGTGCACAATAAGCATTTTTGAGCCTTGCATCAATATGAAATCTGGCTAAGAATGGGGTGAGTGTGCCTATTGAACATTTTGTAAAAAGCAAAAATCTAAAATATGTGATGGTATTGGTTCTTTTGTCAAAATGGCCATCACTCCCACCAAAATATCAAGTACCCACCTGAAACACCCATTTCCTCCTGCTTTGCCAACTTGTATTTGTTGTGATAAAGTCTTTTTGAAATCATCATTTTAATGGCTTTCTCATCACCTGTTAATATTTTAGTGGCTTTCTTTTTTATTGTTTAATTATACAAGAAATACATAAACATATTTTCCTTGTCAAAAATTCAAACAATACAGATAAAAATCTCTCCTGTCTACCATCCCTACATTCTAGTCCTTCCTCTAAGAAAGCACTATTTTCAGATTGATGTATGTCCTTTCAGATCTTTTTCTGTACATTCATCCAACAAATATTCATTGAGTGTCTACTATGTGCCAGACACTGTTCTAGGCCTGAGGATACAGGCACAAACAAAACAAAGTTCCTCTCTCGTGTCATTTCATTCTAGTGGTAACACACACACACACATAGGAAAATACTTAATTCTGTCTTAATTTTTAGATAAAGGGTGATATACTGTATACCTTATTCGTGTGTCTTGGATAGCCTTCTTGTCCGTACGCATAGATCTGCCATTACTCTTTTGAACTTCTGCATAGTATTCCACATTATAGGTGTTCCCTGGTTTATTTAAATCATCCCCTCTCATTGAACACTTAGGCTTATGTCAGTCAGAGTTGCAAGCACTGGAAACTGACTTCGCCTAACAGAAACGGAAACAGAAACTGGATTTGTTGGAAGGAGCCCAGGTTGAAGAACTGGCAGGAAGGAGAGGGGCTAGAGAGCTGGAAACGCAGCTGAGGTGTCACCATCCATCACCGTCCCCCGCAGCACAGGATCCTCCCACAGTTGCCCATCCGTCCTTGGGTGTCTGTGTCACTCCCCCGAGGGGCAGAGTCATGAATAAGAACATCTGCCTGCCTGGTCCTAGGTCTGCTGCCTTCACCCTGCTGCTGGGAGGAGAGCCTTGCCTCCCACCAGAACACTGTCTGTGGGGAATACTCCCCAAAAGGGGGGTAAAATTAAGGGACAGATGGTTACTCCAAATCGTTCTCAGTTTTTTGTTTTCCAGGTGTCTTTGTGTACATGGGCACCTGTTTATTCAGGGCTGGGACAAGGCTTAATGCTTCAGTCTTCTTCGAACACACCAAACACTGGAACATCTACATTATTTCCTATGCAGAGAAAAAGAAAACTGTCTTCAGCTTTGCTGTGGCATCTTGGCCTCAAGGCCAGAGGGTGGGAAAGGGAACTCAATGAGGTACAAGGAAGAAGAACCAATTTTATGCAGCTAAAAATGACCGTGTTTAGTGCTAGAACTCCAGGATAAATGTTCTGGGGGTTGTTTTCCCCAGCCAGGAGAACTACAAGCTTGGAAATAGCCAGGTGGCTGGAAAGTGGCTGGCAAGAAGGACTAGAAGCACATGTGGTCACAGAACATGGTGACAAGGACTTGGCATCTCTCTGGCTCTGAGCTCAGCATTGGGGCTGTGGAGCTGAATGAGCCGTGGGTCCTCCTCCCCTCAGAAGGCTCACAGACTGTGCCCGAGGGCAAGCATGCCATGCCAGGGCTGCCACAGAGGAAGGACCAAACTTTCCAAAAGCCAGAAGATACCCAGCAGCCAGGCCTGGCGTGGGGGCCACGTCTGAGGGAAGCATGGGGTGACCCTGAGCCCTGCAGAGTGGTGGGAAAGCCTGCAAACAGACCAAACATTTGGAATCGGAACCTCTCCGGCTGCTATGGTTTGAATGTCCCCTCCAAAACTCATGTTGCAACTTAATCCCCAGTAGGGCAGCATTGGGAAGTGGGGCCTTTAAGAAGGGATCGGATCATGAGGGCTCTGCCCTCCTGAATGTATTAATCCATTCATGGATTAATGGGTTAATAGATTAATGAGTTGTTGTGGGAAGAGAACCAGTGGCTTTATAAGAAGAGGAAAAGAGACCTGAGCTAGCAGTTAGCACTCTCAGCCCCCTTGCCATGTTCTACCCTGCACCACCTCAGGTCTCTGCAGAGTCCCCACTAGCAAGAAGGGCCCACCATATGTGGCCCCTTGATCTTGGACTTCTCAGGCTCCATAACTGTAAGAAATAAATTTCTCTTCTTTATAAATTACCCAATTTCAGGTATTCAGTTATAAGCAACAGAAAAGAAACCAAGATACTGGCCCTGTAGTCGAAAACACCCCAGACCTCAAGTCAGGAGGCCCCAGGGGCTGGTGGCAAGTTTCAAAGCAGTAACGGGTGTGGTGGCCAGGAGTGGCAGTACATGGTGAACTGCTGTGTCGTGGGTCACCTCCATGGTATTGTGAGCCGAAGTATGGATGGATCCTTTTTTCCTGCCACTGTAACCTGTTCTCATGGAGCTTGTTTGGGTATGGAGAGAAATTCTGCACGTAAAGTCTCCACAGCTATTAGGAAGTAGGATGAAGGTCAAGCAAGGCCCCAATGCTTTCCCTACCTTTCTGTCCTCCAGATATGGAGGCTTCACAGTCATCTTCAAAGATTCCCTCATTCAAAGTTAGAAAGTAAAGGAAATTGACCTTCATCCCCTCAGGGCTACGCTTCCCTTCCACAGGATCAACAGTCATCCCATCTAGAGGATTTATTATTCATTTACACTTTAGTGTGAATCAAATCCAAAGGTACCTCTTCTGGAATATGTGAATTTAAACAACCACTTCCAATTGTGAAAGAATAAGCTTATTACCCTCTTAAAATAATGTCACATAATCATTTAGATTAGGAAACATGAAAAGCTTCTAGGACCCAATAATCGTGTCCCGGGTTACCGTTTTACATTTTCTGTGTTTCTAGATTTGTTTATATGATTGTTTGAGTAGTGGTGGCTTCTCCCACTGAACTGTAGGCTTCATGGCCTAAGGACAGTATTTGGTTTGTTTGTTTTTAAGGCTAGCCAAGTGACATATTTGGTTTTGCTTAGCCAACTATTTGTTGAATGAATGAAAGAACAAATGAATCAAATCAAAGAATTATTAAATGAAGCAATGAGGTTACTTGGATCTTATGGAAAAAGTACATCCAAAAATCTATTGGACATAGATTTTTGTTTTGATGTACCCAGCATCTCTTTAGGGGCTCTCTGCTCTCCTGTCCTCAGCCCACGTATTTTGGGTGGCGCTGACCCTATCTCTGGCTATAGCAGTAGGCAAATGACACAGGCCTGGCCAATCAGAGGACCCTAAGCTCCAGATTCAAGGGTCCTACAGTCTAGACCAGCCCAAGTCACTGCAGACAGGAAGTGTGTGGTAAGAGCCCAGTTTCGGGAACCAAAGGGAGTGGGAGGGAAGGGGTAGGAGGAACCGCTGCCTATTGGTGAAGGCAGAGACAGCTCCAGAGAGGAGATTTGTAGCTGGATTGAGTAAGATTTAGAGGGGTGGGGATTAGAGGAGGGCAGTCTCTACACAAAGAACAGGACCAAACATGGGGAGACAGGAACACGTAAGACATGTTTGGAAGCTGGCGAGAGCCCAGCTGAAAGGAGCAAAGGGCTTGTGTGGGGGTGGAGGACAAGGTAAAGTTGGAAAAGTGGGCCGGGGCTGGGCCTCTGAGAGGTCTGGATATCGTGTTCAGCAGCTGAGATTTTGCTCAGTAGGCCACATGGACCTCGTCAGGGTTGGGGGGTTGGGTAACCTGAGCAGAGTCAGGCATTAGAGAGTAGATCTGGCAGAAAAGTGAATTAATGGGAAAGAGGCCAGGGCCAGGCACAAGTTGCATGAGACTGGCTGGGGAGACACGAAGGACATAAGCAATGGGCCCAGAAACAGGGACTTTGTACCTAACCAAGTTGCCACTGGGGACTATTGGAGGACAGATTCCTTTGGGAGGGGACTGTAGGTCACTCCCCTAGGGAAAGCTGAGGCACTGAAGGAAAGAATAGTGGGTCTTGGGGAACAGAATAAGGCAGAGCTAAATGACCGGATTCCAAAGCCTGGGTGATGGCATCTGGTGGTTTGAGAAGGGTGGGCTTTGGCATCAGTCACAACTGAGTTTGAATCCTGGCCCTGGCACTAGAAGCTTGTGTAATCTTGGGCAAATTTACTTATTTATGGGCCTTGGTTTTCTTATCTATGAAAAGGGGATAATAATACCAAACACAGAGATTATTGGAAGACAAAAGTAATATCTGTAAAGCAATTTTCAGGGTGCCAGGAATAAAACAAATACCCAATATAGCTAATGGGTAAAAAGTTTATTTTGGGAGTGATTCAAATGTTCTAAAATTAGATTATGGTGATGGTTGTGCAATTCTGTAAACATCTGAAAACCATTGAGTTGTACACTTTAAATAGGTGAATTTTGTACTATGTAAATTATATCTCAATAAAACTGTTTTTAAAGTAATCAACATTTGGTGGTTACTATTTTCTGCTCCATTTCCTGCACTGATCACTTCTCATAGGACTGGTGATGCTCTCCAAACCAGTTTTGCAGATTTTCTAACTATGTTAGCATTATTTTTAAAAGTTCCTGATTGGCTTAAGCAACATAGACTGTTAATTCTTTTATTTATTTGTTTGTTTGTTTGTTTGTTTTTAGAGACAGAGTCTTGCTTTGTCACCCAGGCTGGAGTGCAGTGGCACAATCACAGATCACTGAAGGCTTGAATTCCTGGGCTCAAGCAATCCGCCCACCTTAGCCTCCCAAAGCTCTGGGACTACAGATATGAGCCATGGTGACTGGCCAGAATGTTATTTCTTTCTCACATAAGAGAGATCCAGAGGTAGGCAGTCTAGGACTGTGTTTAGGTCTTTGAGCGCCTTCACATTTACTGCTCTTTCATCCCTGATCTTCATAGTGCAATATGGCTGCTAGAGCTCCAACTATCACATCCACATTCCAAGCAACATGATGAAAGAAAGAGATAGGAAGACTTTCCAAAAGCACCACATAATACTTCCCATTTATATCTCATTGGCCAGAACTTAATCACATGGCTCCATCTGACTGCAAAAGAAGTTAACAAATGTATTCTTATGGCTTTGATGCACCTACAACTCAGGGTTTATTAAAAGGGAGAATGGGCCAGGCGTGGTGGCTCACACCTGTAATCCTAGCACTCTGGGAGGCTGAGGCAGGAGGATCGCTCAAGGTCAGGAGTTCGAAACCAGCCCGAGCAAGAGTAAGACCTCGTCTCTACTAAAAATAGAAAGAAATTAATTGGCCAACTAAAAATATATAGAAAAAATTAGCCAGGCATGGTGGCGCATGTCTGTAGTCCCAGCTACTCAGGAGGCTGAGGCAGGAGGATCACTTGAGCCCAGGAGTTTGAGGTTGCTGTGAGCTAGGCTGACGCCATTGCACTCTAGCCCGGGCAACAGAGTGAAACTCTGTCTCAAAAAAAAAAAAAAGGGAGAATGGTTATTAGGAAGCAGACAGCACCCTCTGCTATAGCTACTACTTGTCTAACAAAAGGCAGAATATAAACTATCTTTGAAAAGAACACACAACATAAAAAGTACATTAAGTTTTTGAAGAAGAAAAAAGAACACACAACAAATGATAGTATAGTTTCCCTTTTGAATTTTGAACCATGTGGCTATATTATCTACTCAAAAAAGACTAGAATTAATAAAAAAAAATAGTGAATGATGGTACCCAGTCATGTGAGTCTCCTGACTTAGAACTCTGTCAGTACCACAGCTTTCCCAGGCAACCAGATGGACGTGATGCCTCTACAGATCTGAGACTGGCCCTCCCCCCCACCGTGAGATGTACAACCAACCACACTACAAGTGTGAGCATCTACTTTACTTTTTTTTTCTTTTTTTTTTTTTTTGAGACAGAGTCTCACTCTGTCACGTGGGCTAGAGTGCCGTGGCATCAGCCTAGCTCACAGCAACCTCAAACTCCTGGGCTCAAGAAATCCTTCTGCCTCAGCCTCCTGAGTAGCTGGGACTACAGACATGCGCCACCATGCCTGGCTAATTTTTTACATATATTTTTAGTTGGCCAATTAACTTCTTTCTATTTTTAGAAGAGACAGGGTCTCACTCTTGCTCAGGCTGGTTTTGAACTCCTGACCTTGAGCGATCCGCCAGCCTCCGCCTTCCAGAGTGCTAAGATTACAGGCGTGAGCCACCACACCCGGCCTAAATTTCCCTCTCTTTCTAAAGATAATGGTCAATGGCCGGGCGTGGTGGCTCATGCCTGTAATCCTAGCATTCTGGGAGGCCGAGGTGGGAGGATAGCTTGAGCCCAGGAGTTTGAGGTTGCTGTGAGCTAGGCTGATGCCATGGTACTCTAGCCCCAGATAACAGACTAAGACTCCACATCAAAATAAATAAATAAATAAATAAATAAAAATGAAAAAAAATAAAGATACTGGTCACTGCATGAGAACCCACCCTAATCTAGGATAACCTCATTTTAACTTGATTGCATCTGCAAAGATCCTATTTCCAAATAAGGTTAGATTCACAGGTTCTGGATAGATAGAAACTTGGGGGGACACTATTGAACTCAGTACACTATTCAAGTCTCCCACCTCCGCGCTGCCTCGTCCTGAACCACTACCCCTACCTGTGTCCTTTCTCCTTATATAAATGGCAAAATATTCCACACTGCTGCATCAATGTTAGCCCCAAAGCTATCTAGCCATTTTAGCTACTGGATTCTAGATCCAACTGTTCCTGTGCCCTGTTTAACCAGTGGCTGATTTTCTTTCCTGCCTGGTCAGCAGCCTCAAGACATTTTCAACTTCTGCCTTCCATGGCTTCCTCAGCTGCTACTCTACTGAGAGGTGTTTAATATCTCATTAGCACCTCTTAGCACCTCAGTTTGAATCCCCTAATCTCTTAAATTCTCTCAGTACAAATCCCTCCTCCCCAGTCAGCCCAGCTCCCAGAGCCTCCTAGTCTGGGGAGCTGGGAGACAGTGAAGGGACCAGGACGAAGCAAGCTGGGTCTGCCTGCCGCCTCCCAGGGCCCCTCACCTGGGGCTGCTGCTGCTGGTTTCACTCCCCTGCGCCCCTATAGTGTGAAATCCTCCACAGTGGGGAAGAATTCAGTCAACCCTCAGCAGAATCCGTCTCTATCCCCTTTCACTACTTCAGCGTGAGCCTGCACAATACCCCTGCGGTGCGCTGGCCAACCGTGCAGCCGGGCTTGCATTCCTCCCCTGTGCCCTCCCTGCCCTCCCAACAGTCCGCCCTGAGCCCTTCAGGCTCTGGGCACTTCTAAAGGATGTGACAAAATGAATCCCCCCTAATCTTTGGCTTATTGGTTCTACAATACTATTGTAAAAATTCTCAAACAGCCAACAAAACTGAAATAATTTGACAGTGAACGCCCTATTACCCAGCACCTAGACTCTACCATTAACATTTTTTAGCATTTTAAAAATTGAGATATATTTCACATAGCATAAAATTCACCATTTTAAAGGGTATGCTGCAATGGTTTTTAGTACTGTATGTTCATTATGTTATATAAACATCACCGCTAATTCCAGAATAGTTTCCTAACCCCCCAAAGAAAACCGTACCCATTAGTAGTTAGATTAATTCCCTTCTCCTCCCATTCCCTGGCAGCCACTAATCTACCTTCTGTCTCTACAGATTTGTCTATTCTGGACATTTCATATAAATGGAATCATACGATATGCTGCCTTTTGTATCTGGCTTCTTTCACTCAGCATAATGTTGTCAAGTTTCATCCACGTTGTAGCATGTGACCATACTTCATTCCTTTCTAGGGTGAATAATAATATTCCATTGTATGAATATACATTTTATTTATCCATTTATCAGCTGATGAACATTGGGGTTGTTTCCAATTATTGGTTTTCATAAATAATGGTACATCAACATTTGTGTACAAGTTTTTTGGTTTTTTTTTTTTTTTTTT
>CAUYRT010071420.1:0-14775 GCA_963574885.1 Lepilemur ruficaudatus
AGTCCCAGCTACTCGGGAGGCTGAGGCAGAAGGATTGCTTGAGCCCGGGAGTTTGAGGTTGCTGTGAGCTAAGCTGACGCCACGGCACTCACTCTAGCCTGGGCAACAGAGAGACTCTGTCTCAAAAAAAAAAAAAAAAAACAAGGGCGTCATGGTCAGTTCTTCCGTGCTGGTGAAATTCCTCTTCCCACGCCCGGCAGGTGGCATTTTGTGACTTACGTTCTTGAAGACGTGAGGTGGGTGCAGGGGGAGGTGAGGCAAGACCAGTGTGGCTGGGGCAGGGGGTGTTTTGGGGCGAAGGTGTTGCAGGTGAGGCCAGCAGGCATGTAGAGACCATCTCGTGGAGGCTTAGAGACCAGTTGAGGAGGAAGTGGAACCCACAGAAGGCTCTGGGGTTGGGGGAGGGAGGAGATGACACGGTTGGTTCCGGCGTAGGACCATGGGATTGGGGAGGCATCAAACTGAGTCCTGGCTAAAGCGACAGGGAGCAGAAGCCCTCAAAGGTCAGCAGGGCCCAGCCCTTCTCTGTACAGAGAGAGCTCCAGAGGCCTGGAATCCACAGGACACTTGGTCAAGGTCACACAGCATGTTCATATTAAAGCTCATAGTTTCTGCACCCCCAGCAATTCATTCATTCAGTCAGTCAGTCATTCAGTCATTTTCAACAGTATCTGTTGGCTTTTACTCTGAGCCAGGCCCATACAGTTCCTGATGTCATGAAGCTAACAGTCTAATGGGCAGAGATAGACTATAACTAACTAACTAGCCAAACAAAAAACTATATAACCACTAATTGTGCCTGGGACTGTAAAAAGAAAAATCAGTGGTCAGGGAAGCGGTGCTTATACAACTGATAGCTCAAAATCAAGAGGCTATTTGAGAATTATCTAGAGCCATGGGCCTAGTGCAGTCACCCGGATCCACCCCCAGAGTTTCTGGTTTGGTAGGTCTGGGGTGGGGCATTTCTAACAAGTCCCCTCCAGCGTGATGTTGATGCTGCCAGTCCAGGGACCGCACTTGGAGTAGCACCACTGTAGCGATTGTCTCTAGAATGTAACAATGCTGATCAGTCAAACTCCAGCACAGGCAGCCTCACCTCGCTTTGACCATGGTTTCGTTTTGGAGGTGGAGGAAGTGAGCCATACAGGAAAGTCCTGAACCACGTTTGCTTCTGACCAAGCAGGAAGAAGCAACTGGGAATAGGGATAAGGCAGAAACCAGGAGAGGAAGTGCCCACATGACTCCCCAGGTCCTAACCCCAAAGCCACAGGTGCTGGGGATCTCCCCTGGGTTTTCAGAGGACAAACAGCCAGACTTCCCAGCGTGCCTGTCTGATTGCTCACATGACTGGGTACTGGTGGGGAAACATGGCTCCTTCCCTCTGGGGCTCAAGGCCTGACTGCAGGGAGGTGAGACCCTACCTAGATAGAGGACGAAGGGACACCAGGAAGAACGGAGGGCGGCCCAGTGGGAGGAAGGCACTGCCTGGCAAAGGCCTGGCAGCCGGAACACCAAATCTCAAAAGTGCTCCGAAGGGCTCTTCCGGAGGGCCGGGCCCATTGGACAGAAGCACTCGGTACTGCTCCTGGGGTTTCTTTTCTCGGGACTGTTACAGGAGGGGGCCCAACAGAAGGTCAAATTCTCCTCTCTTTTTGACTTCAGAATTACGCCAAAGACCGTTTCCAACTTGACCGAGGTAGGCGCTCTGGGGTAGACTGGGAGAAACGAGCCTTGTAGGACCTTACACGCTAAAGAAAGCAGACGGAGGGCCCTAAAGGAAATTAGGAAACGCGACCAAAAGAGATTAGACCAGATGATCCCTCCGCGTCCCTCGTGACCCCTCTCTCTGCGTGTCTGCTGGGAGAGCCCTTGTGTTGCGGGAATGGGATCGTGGTGGTAGGGACTGGCGTTGGGGGAAGAAGAGTACTAGCCACAAGGCCCCCGGACCTTGATTTCCCCTCTGTAGAATGGGCTGGCAAGCCTAGCCCTCCCCAGGGCCTCGGAGGGACCACTCAAGGGAGGCACTCTCTGTGGGGAGGAGGAGGAGGTGGGTTGGGATGTATTTCTTTATGGATGGGTATATGGATGAATGCTGCCCGGGCTGTGGGGCCATCTGTCCCGCAGGTCACTCCCAGGGAGTGCTCACCATGGGCCTCTGACTGGCAGAGCAGCTCTGAGTCCATCCAGAGCTTCCTGTGGGCAGTGATCACCACACAGGCATCCCTGAGGTCACGTCTCATAAGTGAGGTCTGGAGGGGAGGTTGGGGGACACCGAGCCTGGCGGAGACTCTTGCTTCACCTTGTAGGCCCCTCCCAGGCAGAGCTCCAAGGGCCTGTGACTCCCCAGACTTAGCAGTCTTGTGTCCCTTGCCCCCAAGATCTCTCTCCCTGCTGGTGGCAATGCTTGCCCAGAGTCACTTCCTTGTTTACTGCAGAATCTTATCTCTGCCGCACCACGGGATGGCTCAACCCACCTTCAGGACACAGGCCTCCTATTGGCAACCTGATGTGGCAGAAAGAGCCCTGGGCTGAGAGGTCAAGACTAGTTCTAGCCTAGCTCCAAGCCTCAGTTTCCCTTTCTATAAAATGAGAGCATTGAATATGATGATTCCCAAATTCCCCTTGACCCGGACATTGTAGGATATTTGGAGACTCTAGTGGTGGAATGAATCTCAGACACCATAACAGGGGTGTGCCAGGGGTATTTTAGATAAGGCTCTGCTGATGACTTTCTGTTTCCTTCTCCGCAGAGTATGTTAAGCTGAATGTGCCTTCATTTTGAATATCTGCTTGTCCATGTGGCTTTGGTAAAGAGGAAGGAGTGAAATCTGGAATTTTCCTGGCTGGGCATCCTGGCCTCATTTCCCCATCTGTTAAAACCATGAGGACGGATTAACTGTGTTCCTACGCCCCCTGCAGGGAGACCACTCTGCATGGTTGCAAAGAAAACTTTGAGAAGCTCCATGGGGTAAGAAGTGACCTCCCGGGTATGCCTGAGGAGTGACAGCTGCTCCCTAAGCTTCCTCCCTAGCAGGGCAGATCAGTAAACTGTAGCTTTTGCGGCCACTGAGGGGTGGGAGGGCACAAGTTTGGAACAGAGTGGAATTTCCTGGGGCAGCAGAGTGACAAGTCCTGCCACCAGGCAACCTCTGCTGTTTCCATCCCCAGAAGCACGTGCCCTCCCTTCTAAATCCAGGTGAAACATATTTATGAATGTGATTCCAAAGGGGCCTCAATATGTCCTGCTGACCAGGATGCCTCGAGCCTCGGGCTGGCCCTGTGCCCCAGGAGGCACTGACTGGGGCTCTCTCCGCTGCCCCAGGGCTTGAGGTGGTGTTTATAACCTTCATGGACAGCAAAGGCCTGGACCTCTTCAAAATCATCAACCCTGACATTATCACTCTCGATGTGAGTGCAAAGTTACCCACCAGCCCATCTCTTGGGGAGAGAAGCTCAAACAGCATTTTGGGGGTGACTTGTGGCTGTTGGGGAGACAGGCAGAGGAGTCTCCACCAGCTCACTCCTGGTGGCCTGGGAGTCAGCCCAGCCTGCCCCTCTCCCCTCCTGCCCTTCCTTCTGGAGCTTCCTGCTGCTGCAGATGGACTTTGGCTCCCCTGAGCACTGGCTGGTAGATTTCCCCCAGAGCTTGAGCTAGAAGGTTCCAAAGAGGCTGGGATGGAGCTCAACCCAGAAGGCACCCACCTGGCTCACAGCCGGAACCCTGGCGTCTCCTCCATCATGCTGGGGGTCAGGGTGGAGCAGGGAGACCTCAGACTGGCTCCCAACTCCTCCCTATCCTAAAGGCCTGTTGGGGTTAAAAATACTGCACTCAAGAGCTGGAGGGTACCGCAGAGGGGAGGGGAGAAGGGACATGTCTCATCGCCCCTGCTCCTTTGCTGGACAAATCGGACAAACTGAGCCTGACAGTTCACTCCTTTCTGCCCTTCCAAGGCAGCTGCCCTCAAACCCTCCGAGCTCCCCCGTGCCTGGAGGAAGAAATCCAAAACTGCTTCCTTGGGACTCAAGGTTCTCCCCGATCGGGCCCTTCCAAACCCACCAGTCTCAGCCAGCACCTTCTGTTCCTGCCACACTGGTGCTGCCCCTTTGTAGGACAGTCCTAACAAGCCCTTCCCTGGCAGGCCCCCTCCAGGCAGCCTTCCAGAGCCCCTCCCAGCCTCCAAGGCCAGATCAAGGCCCCGCCTCTCTGGGAGTCTGTGACGATCACCCACACCCTCCAGTGCATCCTTCCAAGTTCACACCGCTGACACACCTGTGCGGCACTTGCGGGCCTTAGAGGGCCTGAGGCTCTGACCCAGGTGACCAAGACATACCTGAGTGGGCAACAACTGGGATGCCCCTTCAGAGGTGGAAGTCTTGAAGGGATGGCAACGTGCTCTGAGCTAGGTCCCTTCCAAATCCTCCCCTTTCCCTTCCAAGTGCTTCCTTAGGCCTGGTTCTCTTCCTCCCTCAGCGTCCAAAGCAAGGGTCTGAGTCACTAAATGGACAGGCGCACTGGCAGGGCTGAGCAGACAGCGCTCAGAGGGCCCCTGGCAGAAAGAGTCAAGGCCGTCCCATCAGTCCCTGAGTCAAAAGTGGAAATTCCAGGCCTTGGGATATTAGCCTCTGGGCTGGTGACACCAGTTAGGAGCCACTCTCCACCCAAGAGCGCTCCCTGAATGGGGCTGGGGAGGCCCTCCCTTTATGCCACAGTGACAAAATCAGGATAACTCGGCAGCTCTGGGCAGTTCCTTCCTTGAACAGCAAACTTTCACCATCACAAGAGACAGATGGACATCACTGGCATCTTGTCCCTTGTACACCCCAGCCCAGCTGGGACCCCAGAAGACCCCAGGGCTCATTTTCTGCTCCAGAAAGGAAGGTAGGTGCACCCTCCAGCTTCCTGGACCATCGTTGGAGAGCATCTCCCCAGGTCTGAGCTGGGAGGTCACTTACATGTCACTGTACCATCCACGGAGTCCATTTAGCAGAAGGAGACATGGTATCCCAGAGGGCCAGAGGCTTACCAGGATAGAACTGACCTGGCCCCTCTCCCAAATCCTGCCCCCACCCTCATGCAAGCCTAGAAGCTCTGACCCAGGTCTACCTCAAAAGACCAGGACGTCTCCTGGCCTCGGTGGGGTCCTGGCCCCACCCAGATCAGCCAAGCTCTGTTCCCAGGAGATGGCTGTACCTGCTGCTCCCTCCAGGGGGAAGACAAGGGCTTCCCAAGGCCAGGGCCCTGTGGAATCACATCCTGCCACCTGGGACCAGATCTTAGGCAAATGGGGAGTGTCGGGGGAAGACCTGGCCTTCAGACCTGGGTCTAATTTCAGCACCTGTAGTGACTAGTCCTGCCACCCTGGGTCCCTCTGTGCTGCCATTTCCTCCTCTGCTAAGTGGGGTGATAATCATACCTTCCGCAGAGGACTCTGGCAAGGAGGAGTACCCCATGGTGGCCAAGAGCAGGGGCTCTGGAGCTCGCCTGTCTGGGTCCACGTCTCACTCCTCCACCTCTCTCGTAACCACGCATGTTATCTAGCCCCTGTCTGCCTCCCGCCCCTCCCCTCCCCTGTAAAAGGGAGAGCGCAGAGTTGCCGTGGAGATTAAAGGAGAAAGCACACGCACTGGAACAGGGTCTGGCACGGCCTAAGCACCCCACGAACGCCAGCCCGTTGCGCTTCATGCAGATGAACTTGGCACACAGACGGGCCCACTGATGCGGTCTCACTCCATCCTCCAGTTTCCCCGACTCAGCTCCCCACCCGCCTCCTGTGGTCTCTCTGCTGTCAACCTTTCCTCTCCCATCTCCAGTTTCCCACCCCAAAGTCCAAACACTCAGGGTTCCCTCTGATCTCCAATTAGCTTCTTCACACTCAAGTGTAAATGACTCACGGCCATTTATTTGATACTGTAGGAGCTTGCACACCTCCAACCAAAGGAGCGGGGTGCTGATGGCAGACTTTCAGGCCATAGGCTGGGCTAAGGACAGGGAGATCTTGGGGAGGTGGCTTTCCCAGAATCCTTTGGTGATGAACTTTTCTGGCTGGCCTGGAACCACCAGTGCGACAAGGGCACTGGGTTCAAGACCCAGCTCTACTCTCAATTGCTGTATGATCTTCAACAACTCACATGACCCATCTGGACCTCATCTGCTTCATCTGCCTAATGGGACAATAACCTTTGTCCCACCCTACTCATGAGGCTGCTCAGAGTGAAATGCATCTGGAAATTATCAGCATTTGTCTCTCTAGACTGTGGTTATTTGTCATGTGTCTGTCTTCCCCTGCCTGCACAGGGGGCCAAGACCCTTTGTGTAGGGACTGGACTTTACGTAGGGCCGGTCATACTGTAGGTGCTTAGTGAAGGGGAGCTGAATCCTGCCTTGGAACATAATCAATCCCTCTCACGCATAGAGCGGACAGGCCACATCCCCATCCGTTCCCTCGCCACGTTCCACAGCAGCCTGGGAAGGTAGGGAATACCCTGTACAACAGATGAGGAAACTGAGGCCAGGGTGGTCAGGACATTTGTGTAAGGTTACACAGCCAGGAGTTGGTGACGCTGGGAGTCACGCACAAGTGATCAACTGCAAAATGCATGCCCTTCTCACTCCAAGCTGTCATATCATTTCTAGATATCTGAGCTGGTCCTAGGAGGGATGCTGTTCCAGTCTCACTGGGATGAGGGGCCTGCAGAAGGGGACAAAATATAAAGGCACCTTATGGACTTTAGGCAGAGACTGCATCAGCCTCAATGGTAGGTCATTGAATTGTCATGACCACTCTCCAGGGAGGCATTATTATTATCACGCCCACTTTACAGAGGGCAAAACTGAGGCTCAGCAGAGTCAAGGCATTTGGCCAATGTAACACAGCCTGATCAGTTAGAGAGTAGGACTTGAACTTGGGATGTCTGATGCTGATGGTTGAGCTCTTGCCCTCGCACCCACACCCACGCCCTCACCTGGCCTGGGAGGCAGGGGAGCAGGAGTGGTCTGGGAGGGAAAGCTGCTGCACTGTGGGACTGTCACCGGGAGGTGGATGGAAGGCTTTCCTGGGAGGCGGAGCTGTGCACCGGAGAATATGTCCTCTTTGAGAGGAAGGCAGCTCCCTGCCCCAGGGCCAGAGCAAAATGCCGGGGAGGTTGTAGTTGGACGGGTGGCCTCTCAGGACTGCCCTGACCCTCCCGTGGGGGTCACCTCACCTTCTTGTGCCCCTCCGGTCCCCACTCTCCTTGCCTCCCTCCTTCCACCTCTCCCTCTCTCTGCCTGTGATTCCTGTGTGACTTGGGCAAGTTCCTTCCTCTCTCCCCTCTCTGAGCCTCAGTTGCTCATCTGTAAAACGGAGTCACACTTGCGTCTGTATTTCACAGTTACGTTGAGCATTAGGGACAAATTTGTTAACAGTGTCCCAGGTCCCCCGGCCAAGGGCTCAGTTAACAAGACATCCTGGAGGGCACCCAGGAGTCAGCACCCCTGGCTTCTCAGTCTCTTTCTCCTGCACAGCAGGGTCTCCTCCCTCCCGTGCTGTCCGGTCTCCACCCAGGCACTGAGAGGGGGACACAGCCCCGGGTCCTCCCACAGTCCCCCGACTCCCGCCCGCCCGCGCCCCGCTGGTGAGCCAGCCTTCACCCTTCTGCCTGAGTTTCGCGTATCCACCAAAGGTGGAAAGGGCGAGCGCTCCTCGTCTCCCGGGGGTGTCCCCGGTCGGGTCCGCGACGGTGGCGGGGAGGCGCGGGGGCGCGGGCGCTGCGGGGAGCAGGTGTGCCGGGCGCCCGCCCACCTCGCGCCCGCGCCCGAGCCGGCCGGGTCTGGGCTGGCACCCGAATCCACGTGATTTCTCGGCAGCGGCCGCGGGTTCCGCGCACAGCGAGCCGGCGGCTCTAGGCGGCGTCCGCTTTCAGTTTCGAGCGGGCAGGAGCGCGGCGGGTGAGTGGCGGGCGCGCCGCGGGGCTGCGGGACCCGGGCTGGGCGGGCGGGGGTCGCATTGGTCGCATCGCGCACGGAGAGGGCAGGAGGGTTTGCCGGAGGCCCCGGGGCGGGAGGCACCGAGGGCCGGGCGGATGGCACGGCGGGCGGCGCGCAGCCTGCTCCTGGGGGTCCGCAGGGCGAGTCGCGCACTGCCCGGGACTGCAGGCTGGGGACCGGCTGTGTGCCCCTCTCCTCTTGGAGCCACCCGCTCCTGTTTTTCTCCTTTTCAACTTGCCATTGTGTTCTAAACAACTACAGAAGTCACACCGTTTCTTGTACACAATTCAGACTTTTTAGCTTAAAAAACTTTTTATTATGGAAAATTCCAAACATGCAATAGTAGAAGGGTCGCATTAGGTGGAGCGCTGTGAACTCGCAGGTTCTGATATAAGCAAGCCCTGTCACTCAGCCTGGAGAGTCACCAACCCAAGGCCACTGGGCTTCATCCCTCTTAGTTTGAAACAAATGGCAGACACCATAGCATCTCAACCGAAATGTTTCAGAATATACCAAAAGATAAGGCGTCTTTTAAAAACATAACTACGGTGTCATCAGCACACCTCAGACATTTTAACAGAAATTCGTTAGTATCAAATCTCCACAGACTATTTCTTTTTTCTTTTTTTTTATTTCAGAATATTATAGGGGTACAAACGGTTAGGTTACGTAGATTGCCTTTGCGCCGCCCCAGACAGTGCGCACCCATTAGGTGTGAATACACCATCCCCTCCTCCCCCCGCCCCCAGACCATTTCTAAGGAACATTGTGGCCTCCGAAGCAATAGCGAATACATGGGTATTCTGTTACTTTTTGCCTTTCCGTCCCTTTTGTCACCCAGACTGCCAGGACCTGGAGTTCTCTGGGGGTGGCCATTTGGGGAAGTTGAGGAAAGGCCCCAACTTGAGCACCTTTCACACCCATTTCATAAGTTGGGGTTCTTAACATTCCCTTTTTAAAAGGTTGGGGGTTCTGCAGACATAAAAAGCAGTTTTAAAACTGACATGGCCGGACGCAGTGGCTCACGCCTGTAATCCTAGCACTCTGGGAGGCCGAGGCGGGAAGATCACTTGAGGTCAGGAGTTTGAGACCAGCCTGAGCAAGAGTGAGACCCCCATTTCTACTAAAAAAAAAAAAATTAGCCGGGCATGGTGGCGCATGCCTGTAGTCCCAGCTACTCAGGAGGCTGAGGCAGAAGGATTGCTTGAACCCAGGAGTTTGAGGTTGCTGTGAGCTAGGCTGACGCCAGGGCACTCTAGCCCGGGCAACAGAGGGAAACTCTGTCTCAAAATAAAATAAAAACTGACAGTTTCCAGCCTCTAAAACTCAGCTGTGGCAGGAGGTGGGTGGACCCCAGGCTAGTACCTGGAACCTCATCCTTCCAAATTTGCTTTCCTCCTCTCTAAGGGAGAAATAGCTCTGAAAAATGCTAGGGCTTTTCCTCCTGCCAGAGAACACAGTGGGAGGTCAAGTTGATGACTTTCAGGTGTATGAAGACTGACCATCAGCTTGCTCTCCTTAATGCTTATTGAGCTGTGGCCGTTGATTAAGCCACCTGCCTTGTCTCCAGAAGAAAAGCACCAGGTTGATTGACACACTGTACTTGCAGTGAGCTGTGATGACACCACTGCACCCTAGCCTGGGTGACAGAGTGAGACTCTGTCTCAAGAAAAAGTTGATGAAGGCAGCCAAACAGAAGGGAAAGTTCTTTGGAAGAGTTTCATGCTATTCTCAGCCTTATTTCTGGACCAGGTACAGAGGAGTCTGGATGTCGGCAGTGCCAGGTCAGCTTCCCCACACTCGACACAGTACCCCCTTCCCCTCTGGGGAAAATTCAGCAGAGCTTCTTACCATGTCTTTTCCCATCTGTTATGGGCTGAACTGTGTTGCCCCCCCAAAAAACAGGGGGTTGAAGTCCTAACCCCCAGTACCTCCAAATGCGACCATATTCGGAAATAGGGCCGTTACAGATATAACTAGTTAAGATGAGGTCATATTGGAGAAGGATGGGCCCTTAATCCAATGCCTGGTGTCCTTCTAAGAGAGGCGCTATGGGCAGGTGTAGACAGAGACACGTGAGAGAAGGCAGGCGTGTGACAACGGAGGCAGAGACTGGAGCTATGTGTCCGAGGAATGCTAAGAATTGGCAGCAGCTTCCAGATGCAGGAAGGGGCAAGGAAGGATCCTCTCCTCTCCACTCCCAGGGAGCGCGGCCCTGCCCATACCTTGATTTCAGATTATCAAAGAATAAATTTCTGTTGTTTTTAATTCGCCCGGTTCGGGGCACTTTGTTATAGAAGGTACAGCAGCGCTATAACAGAGCTCGGGAACTAGCACACAATCCCGGCATCTCTGCTTCCCTTTCGCACAGGGCTGGACTAAGGATTAAGAGAATTAATGCGTGCAAACACTTTGTCAAAGATCTGGAGGCATTCTAAGGATGTCAGCTGTCTTTCTTGGCCGGGTCTGTTTTCTGAATGTTGGTTGGTGGCCGAAAGTTTGCTTTGGCTAAAATGCAGTCGGCAGGGAAAGCACCTAGATGACCTGGGAGTAAAAGAAAGAAAGAGAGAGAGAAGAGAATGAAGAAAATCGGAAATATTGATTCGTCCGGCTGTTGCTGTGGGCTGTCTGAAGAAAGGGGAAGACTTTGGGCCCCTCAGACCACCATGGGGAAGATGTCTCTGCCATCCGCTGCACCCAAAACCAGGTGGAAGTGGTGAGGCAGGCAGACACTTGGTTATGTGTGGGACTTGTCACCCATGAAATAAGCACGATTACATAGCCCACATGCTGGGTAAAGTTGGTGCGATCCCACATTCTGCTCTTTAAGGAAGTCCTAAGTGTTCTCAAGCCCTCTGTAGATTTGAAAGATAGGAATAGGTGTGAACTTAGTTTTTCCTGGTCACCTCTGACCCCAGACTCCTCTTCTGCACATATACGAGCAACACACACACAAACACACACACACACACTTTTCCCCCTTCTCGCAAATGGTAGTGATCTCCATCTTGTTTCTGTGGTTTTTTTTTTTTCCTCCTCTTCTGCCACACCCTCCTCAATACCTGTTATTAGGCTCCCATATTTGCAAATCTCAGAGATAAATAAAGGTGTCTTTTTTGATGTTCTTATTAGAATGAATTTGGGCATCTTTTCAAATTTAAGGGTCACCTGTAGGTGGGTCCGTAAGCTGTCTGTTGATATCTCTTGCCCACTTTTTAAAAATGTTTTCTTCTTTTAGTAATGATTTGAGACCTAAAAAAGAAGATTTTTTTTTTTGAGATGGGGTCTTGCTATGTTGCTCAGGCTGGTCTCAAACTCCTGGGCCTCACTCAGCCTTTAGAGTAGCTGGGATTACAGGCTACTTTTCTATTGAGTTGTTGGTCTTTTTCCTATTGAGCTATAAAATCACTTTTAATAATAAGGAAATTAGCCCTTTATTTATAATATGGGTATACTGCCATTTTAAATGGTGACATAGTTGTCCATAGAATGGCCAAACTCTATCCATCATTTTTAGACATTTAGATTGGGTCTCATTTTTTCCTATTACACCTGGAATGTTTCCTGTTTTCTGTAAAAAACAAGATATGATATTTTAATTCTTCCAATAGCTGTCACCAGAATTCCCCTTATGAAAGGAAGTCTCTCTGGGAAAACACCTTGATAGGATTTGGGGTGGGTGGGACCAGGACATGGAGGGTGGAGACACTGCTTTGCCTGGGGTGAGGTGCCGTATTTGCTCCTGGAAGGAGGGGATGGGCGGAGAGGGGAGCGGAGGGGAAGAGGAGAAGGGGAGCGAGGCTAGGCCGTACAGGGGTGGGGTAGGATGGAGAGCGGGCATTTTCAGTGGGTCGGGGTATGCCCCGTGCTCCGTGGGAGGTGGGCACCAACAACACAGACGCAGGCTCTGACTCCACCCCTGCAATCCGAATGCTGAGCTTCCACTGCGTGCCGGGCCCTGTCCTAGGCCCTCGGCTAAGGCCGGGAACATGGCAAAGTCCCTGCCTCGTGGAGCTGATGTGGCAGTAGAAGCAGAGGAAAAACAAGTAAACAGAGACGTGCAACACCCAGTCAGGTGCTGGTGGCTGCAGGGAAGACAGACAAGGCGGTGAGGGGCGGAGGGAGGGTCACGTTTGGGATAGAGAGAGCAGGCGTGGCCTTCTTATTCATTAGGTCACACTTGGGACACCTGACAGAAGACTGGAGGGGACTGAGGCAGGGAACCATGAAGCCTGATGTCTGGAAGAAGAGGGAACCAGGCAAAAAAAAAAAAAAGGAGAAGAAAGGGGAGACGAGGAGGAAAGGAAGGCGAGGAAGGGAAAAAGTCGCTTACAGTCTGCCTTTGTGCTCACAGTTTCTGCTTGTGAGTGGATATTTGGCTGGACCTGGAGTGGGAGCCCTGGGCGAGGGGACACGGTGGCATTGCAGCCTCCCAGCCCTGCCGCAGGAACTCCAGCTCCGTGGGGAGGCTGGAGCCTTCTAGTCCGAGGCGCTGCAGGTGGATTGCTCGGGGTCCAAGCCAGTCCTCTCCATCTCAGGAGAGGTGGGGCTGCCCGCTGCCGTCCAGGCATGAACGTCAAGGTGAAGGTCCTCGTAGCGAGAGCTCTGCTTACGTTCTAGGTTGCTTCCTTACGCTGCGTTCCCAAAGCGGACCTCTAACGGGATAGATGGACTTCTGTGTTTAAAGTGTTCGAGACTGTGTTGCCAATGGACAGAGGCTGCAGACCCTGGGAAGCTTCTGGATCCCCCAACACCCATCTCCTGGGTGGAGGGATGGGGCTGCATTGTGACATGAGCCCACTCCAGCCCCTTGCCTTGGTTCCTCTGCCCCTTGGGGTGCAATGGTGGGTGCACTCTCACCTTGGGGAGCTGGCATGCGGATTTTATTGGGGCGTCATGTTTGAAGAGGGAAATAGCTTGCTGTTTTGTGCTAGATAGTCTTTTCTCTGGGTGCTTTAAGGTGTTCTGTGCATTTCCGGGTTTCAGAATCCTCTTAATGGACAGGTCAGTGTTTCCCCAAATGCTCATCCAGTGGAAGACAGCAAGAGCATCTCAGGAGGTCTGTGGACGGGACAGCCAATTAAGTGGATCATGAGACGGGAAAGTTGTTCTGTGTTCAGTCCTCTTTCACCCTTCCTCATTAGTCAACGAGAATGTCCCCGTCAGGTGCTGTCACCTCTCATTCTCCTGATCTCTTCACCGAGGGGAGGCCGGGCCTTGGGTCCCAGCCCTGGGCCGGCTGCACTACCCGGCTACGGTTCAACGGCATCGCTCTGTTTTGTGTTTTCCTTGGGTTTCTTTCTGATGTTACCTTCAGTTCATGACAAATGATACTTTAAAAAAGAAAGTTAAAGTGAGATGGTTTCTAGAAAAACTTTAAGGAGATGATGTTCTGACTCTCAAATAAGGCAAAAAAAAAAAAAAAAAAAGTCCGGGAGCATGGGTAAAAGTCTTGGAAATTATACACATCCCTAGAGAATGGGATTATAGGGGAAATGTTACATTGTATATTTCTGCAATGGTTGGAACTTTCCAAATGAGTGCAGGTTATATTTGCATGCGGCAAAATAATAAAGACATGTTGAGGCCGGATGCAGTGGCTCACATCTGTAATCCTAGCACTCTGGGAAGCTGAAGCGGGAGGATTGCTTGATGTCAGGAGTTCGAGAACAGCATGAGCAAGAGCGAGACCCTGTCTCTACTAAAAATAGTAAAATTAGCCGGGCATGGTGGTGCATGCCTGTAGTCCCAGCTACTTAGGAGGCTGAGGCAGAAGGATCGCTTGAGCCCAGGAGTTTGAGGTTGCTGTGAGCTAGGCTGATACCATGGCACTCTACCCCAGGTGACAGAGCAAGACTCTGTCTCAAAAAAAAAAAAAAGACATTGACATGATAATTTCATTTTGAAGGAAGACATTTGTTGAAAGCAGTATTGTGTTTCAATTAGGAGAGAGCCTCTGGAATCAGCATAGACTTTAAATCCATGTTTTGCTGCTTGACTTCTCAGGGGCTATTTCTTCATCTGTAAAATGCAGGAAACGTCTGCCTAGAAAGGTTGAGAATCAGTGCAGTGGAGAAACTGCAGGTGGAGTGCTGTGGCCTGATGCCTGGCCATGCTGAGAACTCAGTCCCTAAGAGCTCGATAGCATTGGCTGCAGACTGGACATGTCCTTTCATTGTGCTATGCATTAATCTCTCCAGCCCTCATAGTGACCCAATGAAACAGATGCAGAATCATCACCCCCATTTGCAGAAGAGGAAACTGTGGCACAGAAAGGTTAAGAAACCTGTCCAAGATTGCACAGCACTAAAATGTTGAAATCAGGATTTGAACCCAGGCCTCATGACCCCAGAGGCTCTTTTGTCAGCTCTTCAATTGGGCTGGGTAGAAAGAAAGTAATACCTGTCCTTGACATATACCCGAACCATGGCTCAAAGAGGACAGGGACTTGTCTGTTGTCACCCAGCAAATCAGCTGGGGCAGTGGGGCCCTGAACGGAGGCCCCTCAAGCCTTTCTGTGTTATGGGTCTTACAAAGTTGGCCAGGATAGATAAGAATAGTTCACATGACCCAACCTGGAAGCAAAATTCCTCTTCTAACTCTAAAGGACCTAGCCTTCCAGTCACTGATTTCTTTTACTTTTAAAAATATTAACGTGGCTGGGTGCAGTGGCTCATGCCTGTAATCCTAGCACTCTGGGAGGCTGAGGCGGGAGGATCATTTGAGCTCAAGAGTTCGAGGCCAGCCTGAGCAAGAGCGAGACCCCATCTCTACTAAAAATAGAAATTAATTGGCCAAATAAACATATA
>CAUYRT010071421.1:0-17802 GCA_963574885.1 Lepilemur ruficaudatus
TTGGTGTATAAAACACAATAATAAAGGTTTCTATGGTAATTTCCAAAAGTCTAATTATCTAATACTCATCCAGTATGTGGAGAAACATACGGTAATATTACATATTATTTAATTGATAAGCTTTTCAAGGACAATTAGGCAATGCAAACAGACATTTAAACAGGGCAGACCATTTATTCCAGCCATTCATTTCTAGGTATCAGAAAAAATATTTCAAATAATTTTTGAAAATGCAGCAATTCATTTATATGAAATTCTACAAAAGACCCAATGGTAGTGATAGAAAACAGATTGGTGGTTGCTGGGGTGTGGAACGTAACTGACAGTAAGAGGGCAGGAGGGGACTTTTTGGGATGATAAAAATATTCTATACCTGGATTGTGGCATGATAATAAGAGTGTTTACATTTGCCAAAACTCATGTAATTACTGTATATACTTAAAATTGGCAAACTTTATTGTGTGTAAATGATATCTCATTAAACTTAGTTTAAAAAAATGAGAATGAGGATGATTATTGTATAATTATCTGTGACAAAACAGCAACAACAGCAACAAAAAGGGACACCTAAATTTCCCTCCTTGTCCGCACATTCAAATTATTTAAAGAACTCTAAAAATATAATGATTCTTGAACTTGCCTCCCCCTACCAGAGACAGTGATTTAATTGGTTTTTATTGGAGACTGGAGATTACAATTTTCAAAAGACTCTGAGTAATTTTGGTTTGCAGCCAAGATTCTGAACCACTGATATAAGTTATCATCATTAAATCAAGAAGCAGCCTTATTATGGGATGGTATGTGATTTTTTTCAATTTAATATGGGATATATTCATATGTAACTTATTGCTAAGCTATATTTGTAAATAAAAAAGAGCCTGCCATACATAAAGAGCTCGTCTTTCTTTCAGAACACTGAGTGTATGTATGTGAATATGGATATGTACATTAACATTTCCATGTACCAGTTGCCCCAGAGTAAGTCTGCAGTTGAGAAGACAGAAGAATAAAGGTGGGGCCAAAACAAAAGGGGAATTGGAAAGTCTGTGGAAAAAAACAATTGCAAAAACAGGACAACTCTGCAGTGGGAATGTTAATTACACCCCTAGCCTTACACATCCACTAATCTACTTTCTATCTCCAAGTGGTTACCTTTTCTGGGCACATCGTATGAACAGAGTCACACAGTTGTGGTGTTTGTGAGTTCCAGTGATATTTTGCTTGAGACAAACACAAACACACAAACACATGCACACGTAAATGCATGCACATATCTGCATTCCTAAAGCAAAATATTTTACTTAAATCTCAAAGGCTTTCATTTATTCACAAAGGCATAAAAGATGGTGCTGAGTTAGAGTGTCTACGTGAGTGTGGGAAAATAAATTCCAATTCGCATTTTAGACACCAGGAATCAAATGTGCAGTACTAACTTTTCATAATGAAATGAAGAGACAGCTCTGCTTCTGCCAATTTGAAATCCTTCCTATGTAAATGCCGTGTCCATGCCCGTGGTTATGTGTATGTATGTGTGTGTTTGTGTGTTATGAGTATGAATTTAATATTATGTTCTTCAAGCCTCCTGGAAATTCTATCAGGAAATAAAACAAAAACCCAATTTTTAAAATATATTTAATATATTTTTATTGAAATTTTAAAAATATTTATAATACTATGTGCCTATATAAAGCAATTGTCACATTTAATTAATTATAATATAGTAAAATATAAATATATACTTTAACTGAAGCAATGTGCTCCATTATATACTTTTCTGTTTGGTTTTCCTCTTTTTTCTCTTTTTAAAATTTTTTTTGTAAATTGAACGATTATTTTGGTGGAGACTTCAGGGTGCTTCTCCAGCATTCAGCCTTTCCTCAGGAAAATCACAGGGTCACTCCCAGAACTTGCCACAGTGTGGCCCACTCTAATCACGTGGATGGACAGTGTTCAGGCACTGACCATGGCACCCGGAAGGTTCCTATCTCTGGTAAAGCTAAAAACATGTCTAGATAAACTCGCCTCTCAAGAGAGGAAAAGCAATTTAAATGTATGACAGATACACTCAATTTTCATAAAATATTCTACATTCTATGATGCAGTTTTAAAATTTATATTTTTTAAATTTTACAAAACATTATTTTCAAGATAATACGTTATATTTGTTGTAAGAATTTTTATTTTTGAATAATTCTTTATTTTTAATTGACAAATAATTATTTTATTTACAGGATACAATGTAATGCATTGATCAATGTATATATTCATAAAGATTCAATGAAGCTAAATAGCATAACTAACATTTTGCCAGCCTATTATTTAATAATGTGTTATACATTTCAAAATTGTTAGAATAGATTTTTAATATTTCACTGTAAAATTAATATTCTTAAGTTATTTAAATGAAATTCCAATACTTAATAAAACGTATGACTCATTCTTAGTGTATAAATCAGTAGATTAGTAAGTGCTTTGCAGAATCTGTACCAGTCATAGAAATGCTAGAAATAAAATTTTACTGTATCTAAGCAATTATTTATTTTATTTCAAATGTGTTTGCAAGCCTCGTCAGTGTCAACACTCTCAGTAGAAGGGCGTTATCTCTTCATCTTTATATTCCAAAGTGCTTGACACAGCACCAGGCACTTAATAGATGCTCAAAAAATGAATAGGTAAATAAATGAAATAATAAATTAATGAATTGATAGGTAACCTTAGAGAAAAATAATTTATTTTTATATTGCACAAGCACATGGACGTATTAGAAATTCTCCCTCAGTTTATCAATGGCAATATACACGTACTCCTTTCTGATCGAAGAGGAGTATTTCTGATTCCAATGAGAGCAATGGGTACATAACTCTTCAAAGACAACTAATTTTAATAAGATTTACTGTGAAAACACCAGTAATAACCTTCCAAAAAAATCTTTCAAAAGGTTTTTAGCCACAATGGTATCTGATTGTTTCTCAGGTTGGCTTTTGAAGTACAGTATTTGTTCCAGTTGATGGTATTCTGCCTTTGTTTCCACACCCCTACCTTCTCCTTTTAACGAAGGCTGAACTGAACTTATTTTTCCAAGGATCAATTACTGCTCTTTCTTGTATCATTCTCAACACTGTTGTACTTGCATATATTTACAAATGTATTTCTAGATTTTTAAAATTTTGTCTCTTTTCTCTGGTACATTTCTTTCCCATTAATTCAGAGTAGAGTAGATTTATACTGTTTTATTTTACGAGAATGCAATAACATTATATGTATCAAATGTGTTCATTAGATTTTATTTCTAATTTCCAATTGATTCAAATGTCACAATATTTTTATTAAATTATTCCCATCAAATCACAGCATACTGATTATTCATTCATCTACATCTTCAGTATGATATGTATTCTTGTTTTCTTTATATTTGTTTCTCTATCTAAACACAACATAGATTTATTTGCTAAATTGACTTCAACACAAAAGTGACTCCATTTAATATTCTGATTGTGATCTCCCAATATCACTTATTTATAATTTATATGCATATGCTATTGTAATAATATATTATATAATGATAAAACACACAGAAATAGAAAAATGTAATGAATTAGGTAAAAATGAAATATATAGTATTTAAAATATTTATTAACAGTACAAAACCTCATTTTGCTCTAGCTTTTTTTTTTAACAAGAGCAATGTCAATGAATAAGTTCAGTTGTTTTTAGTAATATAACACTTTGGAGTCAGCTATTCAAAAGTTTGACACCTAGATTTAGGTTACTTAGTTTAATGGCCATCATAGTTGAAGAAGATAATTCTGGAAGATACGGAGATCCAAATGGAAGAAACCAGCCTTAGGCTGTATTTGATAAATCATGACACTATAAATTTCATTCACAAACTATAAAAATATTGTATAACATTATTCACTTTTTTTTTAATTTTTAAAATTTTTAACAATTTTATTAATTCATTTTTTTAGAGATGGGGTCTTGCTATGGTTGCTCAGGCTGAATTCAAACTTCTGGGCTCAAGTGATCCTCGCTCCTCAATTGTATTTTTATTTTTAGACTGTAAATTATCCAATTATAATTGTATATAGTTATTGGGTATAAAATGATGTTATGATTTATGACAAATAACTTTGACACCACCTTATAGTTTCAGTTTGATTTCTGTACTTTTTTTTCTCTGCATTTCTCTAAAGTTATTGTCTCTGGGAAGTTGTAAGTTATGTTCCTTTCTATCAAAGAAACTTTCTTATTTACCCAGGCTTTTTACTTAACTGCTTTTTCTGCCCCTGTGTTTTTTTTAATATGTTCTGCTGCAAGCCCCATTTCTTCCTGTCACGGCCATAACTTTGCTGATCCCTTTCCTCCGGTTCTTCTACCTGAGGTTAATCTTATCCTTCAACAAACTGCATTTTTTCTAAAATATTTTTTTTTCAATCAGAAATATGAGTGATGTGAATAATTGCTCTCCCTTACAATTCACTCCAGGTCATTTTTTAAATAATACATTAAAATACACAGTCTCTTGGACAACAATGAAATACGTTTGCTATACATCCTATCAAGGAAAGAATAATATTGAATATTTGGGTTCTTTTTGAAGGAAACAGAGAAACTTCAAAATTTTAAAAGTTAGAGATGGAAGGAATTGAAGAATAGCAAATAATAATAAATCTATTATAGACTGTAAAATGAAATATTATTGTGAGTGACAATCATCTCAACGGGATCCTCTCTTAACATCAAATAGGAATGATTTTATGCACAGTACTGAATGTTTTTTGATTGCTCTAGTTTGAGAAAAGAGATGAGAAAAAAAAATCTTCTCTTAGAAACCTTTGCAGCAACTTATAAGAAGATAAAGATTATTTTATTTTAACCCTTGAGGGAAGCTCAAAGATCACCAAAGTCTTTAACTTTACTTACTATTTAAAGTTAACTCACCAAGACAGAATATTATCTTTGTCAAATGAAATATAACAGTATAAGAATTGCAAAACTATGTCAGGCAGGTAGACATGCCTGGTTTCCCAGATTTCTTGGTGAGCTCCTACTTGTTGACCTACTCCAGTGAGGACTGGTTAGTGATGTTTTTCTGAACTCCAACTCTTCATTCCAGACCATACTTTCCCTCTTCCTCCCTTATGAAGTTCTAAGTACCACAACAAATCACTTATTCCATAATGCTTATAGTGGTTCTGCTTTTCTGATCAAACACTGAATGATCCAGCAACGACATAGACATGTTCAAATTTGAATATAAATCCCCAACCAGTATTGAACTCCTAGGGAAAAATTCAACGTAAGAGATTAAACTCCTTGAAATTTAAATTTAAAACACATAAATTTCTAAAGAGTTTATGTCATAAATCAAATTCTCTTATTCTTATAAGGGAAGGAAAAAAATGAAAGACCCGCATTCATGCTCTCCAATTACTTCTTATGCTCAGCCACAGTGCTTCATGAATAACTAGGTAGACTCAGGTTTGTTTTAGCTGATGCAACCTGAACGCTTGTCCTGGGATAGCTGTAGGACTATCTGGGCTTGGATAGGTTAATGCCAAGTTTCTCGTAAGCCTTACCAAAAAGGAGTAAAAAAAACAATAGGAAACACAGATCATGTTAAAGTGGATGTGTCAGTGTCACATAGTGAGGGCAAATGTGGGTTTTACAAAAAAAAAATTAAAATAATAATCTTTTACATTTGAGATAATTATATACTCACTGGAAACTGCAAAGCTCGCACAGAGGTTCCATGTATGCAATCAGTCCCATGAACAAGTTTCAGTGACCTCTGTTAGGTAGTTAGCAGGGATTCTGGGTCTCCTAGAGACAAAAGTGGGTCCTTGCCTTGGTGCAATTGCCTCACCTGGGAAGAAGGACAACGGTGGGTCCCAGACCCCCATCTTGGTCCTGCCCCACCTTAATCCTGTACTGGGCTACTGCCACACCTGGGGGAGGAGGGAACACCCTATGAATCTGCCAATCAAAACTTAGCACTCCAGATGCAGAAGAATGCAGAGGACTCTCTAGCCCATGGGCCAAGCAGCACAGAGTCCAGAAATTGATCTAGAACAACCCACATGCCTAGTAAGGCTCACATCATGCAACTTCCAACTGTCCAATCAAAGTGGTTCCATAGTGATGTCTGAGCCACAGGGAGGTCCCCATCTGGACACTATAAAATATAAAAGACTATAACCAACTCCTTTTTACGCCCCCTTTGGCTCTCACTTTGCTGCAACAGTGGTTCCTGTCATTATCCGTGGCATATGTATCAAGCTCCATAAACCTACGTTTTGCCCTTGCTCTGTAATCCTAACTTTGTCTGCTCAATAAACCTCATTTTTCTGCTTCCCTTACTTTGGTGAGTCTGGTCATTCTTCGGCCATGAGCGTACTAAGAACCAACATTTCAGACTGAAACGTGATACTTCTATATATTTATTTATAGTCCTTTCCTTTAACTATACTTGACCTTTGGAGTTGTTTTCCAGAAATGATGTATTTTCTAGAAGACAAAGGAGCTGAGATTCTGAAGGCCCGTAGGCACACTTCTGACACCAAAATCACCATCACCCACAACCTGCACCCGGTGCCTTACAGCCCTTCTTAGTTACAGTACAACCCGCCCCAGGGCACATGGCCCCTCCTTTAAAAGCCCATGATCTCCTAAATCAGAGGGCCAGATTTAAGGGACGTTCTCTGATTCTCCTGACAAAGACTTCTGTTGCATTAAAAATTTCTTTCTTCCTTGGCAGTCCTCATTGTCTTATGGTGGAACACATCTGCTTTCCCAGCTACTGGGAAGGGGCGGTTGAGATGGGAGGATCACTGGAGCCCAGGAATTTGAGGCTGCAGTGAGCTATGATCACACTACTGCACTCTAGCCTGAATGGCAGAGCATGACTCTGTCTCCAAACAACAACAAAAAATTAAGAAACAATAATGTACTCAAAAAGAGCTTTAGCTCTGAGATGTAAACTGCTTGGAAGTTATAATTCCCATTCTCACACAAGGAAAAAATCTGAACAAATTGAAAATCAATGACTTTTTTACATCCATTAGACTAGAGAATTGAGGTTACCAGGAAAACTTCAAAAATCCAAAACAAAGAGAAAATCTTTTAAAAAGGCAGAGACAAAGCACCTTAACTATAGGTGAACAATGATATGATAATGATTAACCCTTATTTTCTCATCAGAAATCATGCAAACAAGAATAGAGTGAAGTAAAATATTTGAAGTGTTAAAATAAAAATATTACCAACCTAGAATTCTGTGTTAAAAATTAACTTTCAAAAGTCAAGGACAAATTGAACTCTTCTCCAACAAATGAAAAATAACCATTTTATTATTTTATTTTTAATTAACCTAATGAATAACTGTTAAAAATAATAATATCAATAATATATTAGGTGATTTGACTATATGGATAAATGAAACGAATGACAAAATTGTTATAACAATTAAGAGGGAGGAATTAAAAATACTGTTATAAAATATTTGCAATATCCAAGGAGCGGTATAGTATCCAATTTAAAAAGAAGTGTATCTTATGCCAAGAGAGGAGAGAAAATAGAGTCATAAAATGCTAAATTAAAATCAAAAAAGGCAGAAAAAGATGGGAAGATAATGTAGGTAATGATTAAAACAAATCTGAGATACATAACTTATCTTTAAAAAATCTTTTATCTTAGGATTTTAGTTGAACAAATGGTTGTTTTAATAAAGTCAAATATATTATTATGTGAAGAAAATATATTAAGAAATTTAAAAAGCAGTGAAAGACTTACTGTTAAGTAATTGTCATAAACAATAAGTTCTATGTTTCTGAAGAACTTGCACTAATCTGGAAAGCTTTTAAAGGCCTGATTTTTGATGCAAAGTCTACAAATAGACTTGGATAGATCTAGAAAAAGAAAAACAAACAAACAAAAATGCTTTGAAATAAAAGTATTAAAAAGGAAAAATAAACAGTAGAAATTGAGGGAACTACTTTGCTAATATTACATCAAATTGTGACGTGTCTTTTAAGCTGTGTTTTGCTATGCTTAGGAATTTCAGCTTCCTTTGCTGGTCAATTATGAAATACTGATTTGGAGAAAGAGAGAGCATATTAGAAGCAATTTGGAGAACACATAGAAATCGATATTTTATAACAATGACAGTGATGCTTCTGTACATTAAAAAGAGGGAAAAAAGTAGGCTGTGGACAAATTTCAGTTTGAAAAATTGGAGACGATAAGTTAAATGTCTATTGGTGGAGTTGGAGGTGACAGCAGTTCAGAGGGAGAGAGAAAAATCTCAATAAATAGACCAGGATGCAGGGTGTTTCTTAGGACCATGAGTTGGAGCTTACAGGTGTAGATAAGTGGGCAGAATGTGAATTTGGGGGAGTCACAGGCAGGAAACAATAAGAGATAAAAACAAAACAAATATTAAGAATGAGTTGATGACATAGTGACAAAAAATGGAAAGTTTGGCTTCAACAGAATAAGAGAGAAAAAGAAAATTTGGAGGTATTTTAAATAACCTGTGACCAACATTAGGGGAGGGAAGATTTAGTATGGGATTTTGTTTTTGACTTTGGAGCAACTTCATACCATGAACAGCAGTGGGTAGTTGCTTCAAAAGTTTCCCTTATAACAATTCAATGATTATCATTGTACATCTGAATAAAATTCAATTCGTATGTTTAACTGTTCATTGAATCCAGTACTTTTTATTGTACTTCCTGTTATGCTGTTACACTTGGCTATGATCAATTCTTTTTATTTAGGTATAGGGTGTACCCACCTGTGGGGAAAATAAAATTATGCAAGAATTAGGTTCTTGTAGGGGTGTTATTCTGAGTTGCCCAGTCAACATGAAAAAAGATTAAACACGTTTATTTTAACTTAAACTTAAAAAATTATTATTATGGAGTTCATTTTCAGAGTAATATCATAAAGTCAATGATAATGAAATTTGTATGCTCAGTCCTCATTTTTATAATTTTTAAATAATTACATGTTGAATATAGTTATAGCATACAAATATTCTATGGAATAATACAGTGTTAAAAATTTACCGGCTTTGGGATATTCATTGTCCAATTAACATGTGTTCCGTAAGTTTTACAATTTATGATTTCAGTGTCTAAGGGATTGGCTTAAATGGGATTGTTTTCTATTGAATTTAGCTGGATAACTTAATGATCTTTTTATAGTTTTCAGAATCAATAGGATTCCTAAGACATAGTCTATATAAATACAATTACACAATAATTAATTTAAAGTTGTTATTCTTAAATTTATTATTTCTGTAACAATAAAAATTATCTTCATTTAAAAGATTTTCAAATAAAAGTTATTTAGAATATAGCACATTTTTTTTTCAAATTCTGTATAAGTCAATAAAGTAAAAGTTTTAAATATGGAGATGATCTGAGACTAATGGCATTTATTAAACTGAATATATGATGTTCCAGTAAGTAATATGATTTGTTCAAAATAAAAGAAATGGCAGGCTTAAAAGGAAAAGCTTCTGACTTTAACTATAGTGTACTTTACATTATGACATTCTATTCTGAGGATTAACCTTAGAAAAAAAGACAAAAATATTTCATCTTGAGAGAAAAAAGAAAGAAGTCTCTTTCTTTCTATTTTTGAAATGGATGAAGATATACAGAAATGCTGAGACTGAGAAGAAGCAATTTAAGGTAACATTGCTTTGTAGGTTTAAATCATTTCAGTAAAATAGAAGAAAAGATCACCTGAAAACAGGGCTTATAAAAAGTGAAAATGTTTTGTAACAATTGCTATAACTTTAACAGGGGGATAACTGGAGTTGAATGATTGCTATGTCAGCACTGAATCCCCCAGCTATGCAACCAAACTTACATAGCCTAGATTCAAACAGAAAACAAATGGAAATTAACCAGTTTTCTTCTACAATATTTGATTGTAAAGGAGAAGAAAGGGGATTCTATCTAGGATTGCAAAGGATGATCAAGTGGAGCTACGAAACTAATGGACTGAGTATAGTTTGAAGTTATGTGACTTGATCTCTCCAAGAATGGGTAATACAGTGACTATCAGAAAAAAAAAAAGAGAAAGAGAGAGAGAGAAGGATATGTGAAAGATAGACTCTAGTAGCCCAGTTTTAGGCTGTAAGTATGGAAAGTAGATAATTTTCAGTTGGTGCCAGTATATAATGGATTCATTCTACAGAATGACAAACCCAGGATGCGGGAAAAGATTGCTAGTGTTGATAAGGCAACAAGCAGTGAGGGAAAAGAGTGAACATATTTTGAACATTTATATTGAAGCCACAGCATTAATAACAGATATTTTACAAAGAAGTCTGAACTAAATGCTGGAATTTTCAAGAAAGTTAGAAATCCCAAATATTTGCTTTATGTTTGGGAGAGATTATGTAGACAAATGTTATCACTTCCAAAGGAAGAGGAATCAGTAGTTACTGAATATTACTTGGCATCAACAATAGACAGAAGCAGTGCTCCTTCTGATACAAAACCCACAACTATGGAGGAAGAAGAAAAATAGTAGGCTTTAATGAAGAAAATCCAAATAAAAATTCTTAAGGTATAAAAATTAAAATAACATTTCAGGAAAAAAATTAATCTATATTGGGATGGTTAAGACAGAATATAGTTTCCCTAGAATGTAATGAAAGGAAACAGTGAAAAGGAGTTCAAAGAGGAGTATGGCAAAATCAAGGACATTTCATACACAAGAGTAACTAGCAGGAAAACATGTTGTCTAGACTCGTAAAAACAATGCAAGAATAGAAACAATAAATCGTCATCTTATCCATTTGTCAAAACTGGCACAACCCCTGTCAGATGGCATGGTTCAATACATGTATGTTGAACGGGTTACAATTGGAATGAGGGTGCAACCATGTGAACAATATGAAGATTCTTCTTTAGAATATGTTTTTGGTGAAGTTGACTGTTCATAAGAAAAAGAAAAGATCTCAGAGAGGCAGATGACTCTAAACTAAACTTAAACGAAGTATTGGAAAAGGTTTAAAAAGTTAAGGAAACACATTGCATAAAATGTTCATTGAAAACAAGAGAGTAAATATCATATCACAGTTTTCATGATCAGGTTTAGTGTGAGATATTCAGTTCTGAACAGCAAATTTAAAAGCAGTTTTATGTGTCCATACTAAGAAAAGGTCTGAAAATCTTCATGTTAAAAAAAAAAAAAAAAAAAGGAGATTTAAAGTAACTGGACATTTGTCCCCCACAACATTAAGATTTTGAGAGAGAATATTAACTTACTTCAATTTCTTATGAAACTGTGAAATTTTGAGGCTTTTTCTATATTACTTCTTAGAACCATAGGACAGATTTAAGATATAGTTGGAACTCTAAGGGAAAGATATTAGGTTAATATATACAATTTTTTTTCAAAACAATAAAAATAGACTACAAAAACCTATAAGAAAATAAACGATGCTTCCTGACATGAAGAGTACTGAATTATTCTGATACTACGTTATTCTCCTAATAACATTTTAGGACAGAAATCACCAATGTTCTTTATTTTTAATTTTTAAAAATATGTTATTTTACATTTGTGCAAATAGTGATATTCTGTGGTACAATTTTTTTTATTGAGACATACACAATTGGGCCTCAATGCCCACTTTTCACTAAAATGGAACACTCAATGTTGAACTGTTTATACATAGTGAAATTATATTGTGAGTATTGGAAATAAACTCAGAGGATGCTAAAATGCAACCAATTTGCTATATGTAGATTTAAAATTAAAAATAGTCCACTTATCTAAAATTGTTTAAAATAAGGAATCTCTACATGTACTTGTCACTTTTAAAGAGAAGTTTATTTATTTTCCAACATATCAAAATAGGGTACCAAAATTTAGAATTTCTAAGTCCTTAAAGATATGTTATCACCTGGAAATGTTTAATTTAATAATGACTTTATTTCTAATTCCTTTGTTTGCTTTAATCTATCTTATATTAATTCTTGAGGTCCCAAGGAAAATTTCTTGCTAGACAAACCTGCTTCTGTATCTCTGTGGACCTATCCTGGTGAACAATGTTGGATATTTTTAAAGAAAATAAAAGGTAGTTAATAGTAACCATCTGTTCTTCCAGCAAAGTTCTTTTAGTCCTACTCCTCTTTCACTATATTCAATTCTGGTAGAATTCAGGATCAAATACCCCTACCTTACTTTGCATAGGAAAAAAAATATGATCTGAGTTGAAAAATTAGATTGCTACATCCACTTGGTCACAATCAGGCTGAAAATAGATGATATAAAGAATCTATTGGTAGCACATCAGCCACACATAGACCCATCCTAACCCTATATATTGGATTCCTCACTGGGAGCAGAGTATACATCTCAAGCTTTAGTAGTTTGCTTTTGATACCATGTGGAAAGAACCTCTTTGGAATGAAACAAGGACCAAAGACAAGACATGAGAGAGAGCAAGGAAACATGGTCCTAAGCATTGTTGAACACCTAGATACCAGCGAGTCTGGGATCAGATCTTGGATTAGCCAGTAATTCAAACCAACAAGGAAGTTCTTTTGCTTAATCCATTGAGATGGATGATTGTCCCTTGTAATTGAAAACTCCCTGACTGATATAGCACCTTTACTACTTTTCCCCTTAAGGCTAGAATCCAGACCAAGACCTCTGAAGTATGTGAACTCTTTATTTCTCTTTCTCTGAGTGCCATTTCTAATTAATCCCTACCTTTCCTAGCCCTGTAGAACCCCACATGCATCCCATGTTAAATGTGTGTCCCTAAATCTTAACATTCTGTTACTTTCTATTGACATACAATTTTTTCATATCAACACTCAAGATGAGAAGAGAAAAAGGAGAAGGTAAGAGAATTATTCTTTCTTTGTTTCTACAGTGTAGAGTAATATCTACTTTTTTGATTCTATACTGGTTGGTTACAAAACAAGATTTATAACTTCCAGTAACCTTGCTTAATTTTATGTGTCTTCAAAGGATTGTCTTTTTCTTTATGGCACTTTTGTGCAGGCTTGATACTCTCCAGGAAAGCTCTCTAGTGAACCCAATTTTAGAATAGGTGTATAAAATATTAGATTCATAGCACCTCACAGTTCAAGTATTTTTATAATTGTCACTCACTTCCAACCAAGTGAATTGTTTCTCAAATGGAACAAGTAAATCCAACCAATGTCTGCATTTCAAACATATGCCCTCAATTCTGCAGTATTTGGTCGTGTTCTATGGTTTATTTTATCTCCATCCTTTATTTTTCAATGTAACTTCTCTGTGAGGTATTGTGTTGCCTGCTTCACTACCGTGAGGAGCATAAAAGTGGTCTAAAATGAGAGTAAACAGTAAGCACCTCAAAGCCACCCCAGTCAGCACTAAAGTGTTTATTTTCCCCATGACTCATAAAAAAAGTAACTAATAGCAGTGCCACACAAGGGTCATAGTCCCCAATGGAGACAAAATGTTATTTCAAAATAAATCAGTTTCATGATGGTAATAACATCTAATTTGAACTTGTCTACTTTGTCTACATAGGGTTGTTTGGTTTATAAATATTAGCACTGTGAGTTCATTATTGAATTGATTGTGCTCATAACAGGTAATGTCTCTTGTCACCATGACACCTATTCCTTTGTTACTATGTTCAGTAATTGATATCAAGCTGTTTTGTTTCATTTTAAGAGTCACATACATATATGAAAACAAAGAGAGAATTATATTGCACATGGAAATGCTGGGTTTTCTTCATTTAAGTCTCTAAAGATGACTTTTATCATTGGGCAAGTTAATTTTTTAATAAGCATCTTCTGCCTTCATTATTGCCATTTCAATTGAATATGATATCTTTGCTGAATATCTTATCACATATTTGAAATCTTTTTCTTATATTCTCAATTCATAAAATGATACAATACTTATTTGAACAATTTTCACCTATGAAAACTTAATTCATTATCCAAAATTCATCTAAAAAATACAGCATCTGAGAAGTATTATTTATTTCATGTAATTTTTTCTTCTATTTAGCTTCTATAATTTATCATTCATTTATATCTTGTAATGCTAATTTTATATTTTGTTTCATATTTGATCCAATACTAGATTATAGATTTTTTGAAGGAAGGTACTCCTATATTTTCTTTTTCACCTTTGTCTGCATTTCAAGTACTAAACATGGAACTTGTCTACAGAAAACATTAATTAGATGTTTCTAATTCAAGTGTTGTTATATATTTTATTTTTGAAATATTTGAAAATTTTGGATGAACTAATATATATTTAGAAAAAAATTATACATTCAAATTCAAGTAATATGGTTTATGTAGCAGGAAGAATGATTGAGGCACACAGGCACATATGCACAAAAGGTAAAGCCACATGCTTCCTCACCCACCAACACACACAAACTAAAAATTGCAGTTGTCCATAAATTTCATGAAGCTGTACTTCTACCCTTCTTTTTAAAACAGATTAAACAAAAAAATAAAAGATGGTTAATGATAATGGAAATGCAATTCTAAATAAATGATAGAAATGAATAAAATAAATAGAGTGTTAAAAAAGGATTTACTGGGAAACCTAAGAATTTCTCATTGGTGAGATTTTATATGATGCAAAGATTTTAATAACAAATAAAGTTAATGTATACTTGTAAAATCAGAACTTCCTAATATTTCTCATGATCAGTTTCTTCATATAATGTACAGTGATGACAAAAATACTTCCTGGTATTGTTATGAGGTGTATACATGTGTCCACACACATATATATTCATGTGTAGTATTATATAGTGATCAAAGTTATCAAATAAGTAATAGTCCACAAAAATAACATAAAATACCTGAACTTATTTTCCAAGTACAAGTATTTTCTGTTTGGTAGTGAAAGCTGTACTCATTTGATACTCTTTTTTTTTTTTATTTCAGCATATTATGGGGGTACAAATGTTTAGGTTACATGTGTTGCCTTTCCTCCCCTTCCCCCCCAGAGTCAGAGCTTCAAGCGTGTCCATCCCCAGATGGTGCACATCGCACTCATTGTGTGTGTATATACCCATCCCCGCCTCCCTCCTCCCATCTGCCCCACTCCCGATAAATGCTGTTCCTATATGTCCACTTAGCTGTTGATCAGTGAAACCGATTTGCTGGTGAGTACATGTGGTGCTTGTTTATCTATTTTTGGGATACTTCACTTAGTAGAATGGATTTCAACTCCATCCAGGAAAACACAAGAGGTATTATATCACCATTGTTTCTTATAGCTGAATAGTACTCCATGGTATACATATACCACATTTTATTAATCCACTCATGTATTGATGGGCACTTGGGTTGTTTCCACAACTTTGCAATTGTGAATTGTGCTGTTATAAACATTCAAGTGCAAGTGTCTTTTTTATAGAGTGTCTTTTGTTCTTTTGGGTAGATGCCCAGTAATGGGATTGCTGGATCAAATGGTAAATCTACTTGTATCACTTTAAGGTATCTCCATATTGCTTTCCACAGAGGTTGAACTAGTTTGCAGTCCCACAAGAAATGTAGGAGTGTTCCTATCTCTCTGCATCCATGCTAACATTTATTGTTTGGGGACTTTTTAATAAAGGCCATTCTCACCAGAGATAAGGGATATCTCATTGTAGTTTTGATTTGCATTTCTCTGATGATTAGAGATGTTCAGCATTTTTTCATATGTTTGTTAGCCATTGTTCTGTCTTCTTTTGGAAAGTTTGTGTTCATGTCCTTTGCCCACTTTTTGGTAGGGTTGTTTGATTTTTTTCTTGCTCATTTTCCTGAGTTCTAAATGATATTCTTATCTTTATTGATAACACTTTTCTCTTGTCCTGATAGATGCTGAACTTTGAGGGGATTGTTAAATATTAGCAATGTTCTTGGAACATTCTGTGGATGTTTTCATTGTGTTACAATACATTGTAACATCAGCAAAAGTTGGTGAGATTCCTTGAGACAGATTGGCCTTTGTCTTCTAGATTGTCCTTGGTAATCTAGGGAGCACTTGGTTAACAAAGTCTGCTCTTAAATATCATAATAACAGCAATATTTAAGTATTATATTTCTAAGATGTAATACTGCAATTCTAGTCTCTTTCTAAGAGGACGTTTTATTGCCTATAATTTTAAAATAACATTGACAGTTATGCTTATGCTATTTGCGATTATGTCAAATCATATAACTCTCATTAATGATTATTAGTGTTTAACTTAAATCCTGAGATACTTGAAATAATAAATATTCTTTTTATGAAAATCAATTTTAATACTTAGTGATTATGTATGTTGCTTTGGAAGATAATATATATTATTTCCTGAGACTTACCTGACCATGCATTCAACATAGCATTGTGTGAATTTAGTTTACATAGATACTTAAATTGATTTCCTAAATCTAATTAAGAATGATTTTTATGATAATCTTTTAAGAGGTCATTGCATTTAAAAATATTCCTTAGAATATTACCAGACAGATATTTAATGTTCAAATACTTGGAAAAAATGTCATCAATAGCTTCAAGACATTAAGCTAGCCTATTTACTTTACAGTAATAGCAGTGAGAGGAAAATCCAGTTATCATTTGTTCTAGTTTTCATTTCTATCATTTTTCGTTTAGCTTGGCATGCCAAGATGACACTCCTTTTATTATGAAAGATTACAATAGAGTACTTCAAGAAATTATTTTGTTAACACTTAAATGACCCAAGTTCCACAATGTAAAGAATTTTATCATGATTGAAAAAGAATAATTTGGGTTCCCACACATCCATTGCTCACAAGATCATTGTGAAACTTAATTACTTGTTTACAATAAAACACCAACAAAAATATCTATACAGTCTTACATAAAGCAAATTATTTAATTTTTTTGTTTTGTTATAATTCAGAATTTTCAGACTTGTCATTTTTTATATTTTTATATTTCAGGGTATATAAAGGAGATATGAGATAGTGGCAAAGAAATAGTTAAAAGATTATACCTGCTGTATCTAGGATAACTAATGAGCTAATGAAAGGATAAGGATCATTGCAATGCTCAGAAAATATTTTAAGAAAACAAAACAAACAAACAAAAAAATATAGTTGAGATATGTATCCCGGCTTAAGTTTTCTATTACATATAGTCATTCACAGATTTATGAATCGATAATATTTTATATCTAGCATTTTCCTTTACCCCCCTCCCTCTCTTTCTCTCTATTTTCTCTCTCTCTATATATAGATGTATGTATGGTGAATATATACATGTATATATATGTATATGGTGTATATATTAATATATACCTCTGTTTAACCTAGTGATTCTAGCAATGTGGCTCACAGGACTTTTATTTCAAAGTCCTTGGTGCATAAATAAATAGGGCTTGGGTAATCAGACCTCACCATTATAACCACGGGTAGACACAATCATGCAGTAGAATACCACCTTCTTTTTTTTATTTCAGCATATTATGGGGGTACAGATGTTAAGGTTACATATAGTGCCCTTGCCCCCCTTCCCCCTCGAGTCAGGGCTTCAACCGTGTCCATCCCCCAGATGGTGCACATCACACTCATTATGTATGTATATACCCATTCCCTCCTCCCCTCTCCCGTCTGCCTGACACCCGATAAATGTTGTTCCTATATGTCCACTTAGGTGTTGATCAGTGTACTCACCAGTGAAACCAATTTGCTGGTGAGTACATATGATGCCTGTCTATCCATTCTTGGGATACTTGACTTAGTAGAATGGGTTTCAGCTCCATCCAGGAAAATACAAGAGGTGCTA
>CAUYRT010071423.1:0-11195 GCA_963574885.1 Lepilemur ruficaudatus
TTCTTCTTCTTCATCATTAGATATTATATTATATAGTGTGTCCAAAGCATAAGCTATTATTTCAGAATCCGAACTGGAAAAAAGAAATTGTTATACTTTTACACTGCTAGTTAGAGTGTAAACTGTTACGACTATTTTTAGATAGTTATTTAACAAGACAACATGAGACATAAATTCCACTTCTAAAACCTATTCTAAGAAAATATCAGATTGCAAATTGTAAAAAATGTGTAGAGGTTTATTATAATTGTGAAAAATTAGAAAGACTAAATGTTCAATAATAAAAGAAAACATTATGGCAAATCCATACATATAATGCAGTAGCGAAAAAAATGCTTTTTGGTTTTGCTTTTTATTTTGAGACAGAGTCTCGCTCTGTCGCCCAGGCTAGAGTGCAGTGCTGTCATCACAGCTCACTGCAATCTAAAACCACTGGGCTTGAGATTCTCCTGCCTCAGCCTCCTGAGTAGCTGGACTACAGGCATGTGCCACCGTGCCCAGCTAATTTTTTCTATATATTTTTAGTTGTCCAGCTAATTTCTTCCTATTTATAGTAGAGACGGGGTCTCGCTCTTGCTCGGGCTGGTCTTGAACTCCTGACCTTGAGCGATCCACCCGCCTCGACCTCCCAGAGTGCTAGGAATACAGGCGTGAGCCACCACGCCCAGCCTCAGTTCTATTTCTACATACTAGCAATGAACAATCAAAAATGAAATTAAGAAAATGATTTCAATGTAAATAACATCAAAAAGATTGAAATACTTTGGAATAAATTTTACTAAAGAAGTACAAGACCTGTACACTGAAAACCAGAAAACACTGTTGAAAGAATTTTCACAAGATCCAAATAAATAAAAAGACATCCTTTGTTCAGGGATAGGAAGAGGTAATATTATTAAAATGGCGATATACCCCAACGTGATTTACAGATTCAACACAATCCCTACCAAAATTCTAGCTGCTGTTTTTGCAGAAACTGACAAGGTACATAAAAGCCATGAGGAAATGCAAGGATCCAGACCAGCCAAAACAGTCTTGAAAAAGAAGAACAAAGTTGAAGAACTCACATTTCCCGATTTCAGAACTTTACTAAAAAGTTACAGTTGTCAAGACTGTGTGGTAAGGACAGACATGGAGATAAACAGAACAGAACCTACAGTCCAGAAATACACAGTAACACTTATTTCAACTGATTTTCATCAAGAGCCTAGACTGTTCAATGAAGGAAGAAAAATATCTTGAACAAATGGTGCTGGGTCAGCGAGATATCCACACGCAAAAAGAATGAAGTTGGTCCCCAAGCTCAGACTATATACAAAAATTAACTCAGCATGGATAAAAGACCTACATGGGCTAACCATATAAAACTCTCAGAAGAAAACATAGGTGTAAACCTTCAAAATCTTGGATTAGGCAATTATTTCTTAGATATGACATCAAAAGCACAAGCAGCGTAAGATAAAAGAGATAAATTTGACTCCATCAAAATTAAAAAACTTTGTGCTTCAAAGGACACCATCAAGAAAGTGAGAAGACAATCTACAGAATTAGAGAAAGCATGTGCAAATCATTTATCTGATACGGGACTCACATGCAGAATGTACACACAACCCAACAAAATGAAAGACAAGTAACCCAATCAAAGATGAATAAAGGATTCGAATAGACATTTCTCCAAAAAAGACAGATGAATGGCCAATAAGCACATGAAGAGTTGCTGAACATCACTGATCATTAAGGAAATGCAAATCAAGACCGCAGCCAGACGGTAATATTAAGAAACACCACTTTACATTCACTAGGATGGCCCTTAAAAAGAGGGACACTAACAAGTATTGGTGAGGATTTGGAGAAATTGGACCTTCATGTACTGTTGGTGGAAATGTAAAATGGTGTAGCCCCCGTGGAACAGAGATTGGTAATTCCTCACAAAGGTAAACATAGAGTTATCCCACGACCTAGCAACTGCACTCCTAGGTAAATACCCAAGAGAACGGAAAACACGTTCATACAAAACCGGTACACGAATGTTCATAGCAACATTATTCAAAACAGTCAAAACGGGGCCGGGCGCGGTGGCTCACGCCTGCAATCCTAGCACTCTGGGAGGCCGAGGCGGGAGCATCCTGTGAGCTCAGGAGTTCGAGACCGGCCTGAGCAAGAAGAGCAAGACCCCGTCTCTGTTTTTGGGTCTGTGCAGGCTAACGGGTTAAGGAGAAGGATGAGTCCAACAAGAATCCTCCAGTTTCTGGCTTGAATGGAAAGGTTCTCCTGACTGGGATGAACTCAGGGCGAAAAGCAGGTGGAGGAGGCAGCAAGGAGACAGGAGCAGGACGACCAGACGTAAGTTAGCTTTTGAACAATCTGAATTTAAGATATCTACGAGAGGTCCTGATGGGGTAGAAAGGCCTGATGAGCAGCTAAACCTTGTCAGACATTCCACTAGCAGTAAGATTTGAAAGCTATCCATGCATAGTTATCATAACCAAAGATGGAGACAAAATCTCTTAAAGAGTTAAAAATAGGATGATAATCTTTCTCTTACGACGTGATCAGATTTAACATTTCACTCTTATTAGTGCAGTTTATTTTCCCTAGAAAAGCAAGACTGGATAACTGACGTACCATAATATGTATATTATACTATAATACAGCATATGTAAGTGAACATCCAAACATCCATTTGCCCAATTGAAACTCAAAATCTCAAGTCTTTAATCAGAAGTTACTTCACCTCATTTTTATGTCTGTCCTAATGCTCAGCACAGTGGCTTCCATCTAGCGTCCAATAAGCATGCATTGAAATGACAACTCAAAGTAAAAACTTAATAGCTTAAGCATGTTAAAAACGTCTGGACCAGTGATGCTGACTCTAAAACAAATTAATTAAAAGTTCAAGAAACATTAGGGAGAAAAATCACTAAACAGAGACTCACCGATCCGTTTGCAAAACATGGATGAGATGTTCCATAGCCTGGATGCCGACTTCCAAGCGGTACTTCTGCACACAAAAGGGGAAGTGTTATTCAGGTAACTAACACCCGATTTAGGAAAGCTGATAATGTGTGAAGTGCTACAGACCTTAGACAATGACTTGAGAGCACGGACGGCATTTCTTCGATCATCCAATAAAGTCGACGAAGCTACTCGGTCACAAAGCTTTTGAATCTGCCGTGGAAAAATAAAATGGCATTAAAGGAATAAAAAGAAAAAAAGAAACCATGAAGTTCTCATCCCCCAAACTTATACCATCTAATTTTGAAAAAACAAACTTAGCAAACGGGACACTGTGGAAATGTTCTCTCACAAATCTAAGTGTCTATTTAGGTAGTATTATCGTCTCATTACGAAGATCAAACATTTTTTGCAGAGACTTGCAGAGAGGGAAGGGGTGAAAGAGAAGCCGACTAAAAATAACTCACATAAATTGAGGAATTAAGAGAAATCATTAGTAAAGTCAGGACTTTCTAAACGTGCCGTAACACGACTGAACCAAGAGGGGAGCGTACTCCAATACGGTTAGGACAGATGACGGAAAGTCATTTAAAATCTTTTTAAAAAACAGTTTATGTCATAACTTTATCCTAACATTTCCACTAGATACGTGAAAAAGAAAAGTCAAAACTGTATTCCAAACGTTTAAAGTTTGAAGTGTGCCTCAAAATCTACAAGTATGAAGTGTTCCTATTATAAAATAATTTGAAGGAATTAAATCTCGGAACATTATTTACAATAGGAAACAACAGGAAACAATTTAAGTGTTGTTAACTTACTTTCCTTCAGTAACATTTTTCAACAAGAGGAAAAAAAGCTAAACCAATTGTGGTATATTTTTTGGTGACATCATGCAACTATTCAAATAACGAAATTGTACCGACACGAAAATATCATGATACAATCAATTGTGAGAAAATAAGCATGTTCTAAAAGTACATGCAAATTATGGGCCCACTGAAGCAAAAGCACCAAACTGTGTGTATAAAACGACATTAAGAAAAAATCTGGGGCCTGGCATCTTCCAACCTTTCACACGGTTCACACTTGAGAATAAATAATAAGCTGGTTGTGGTGGCTCACGCCTGTAATCCTAGCACTCTGGGAGGCCAACGTGGGAGGCTTGCTTGAGGCCAGGAGCCTGAGACCACCCTGAGCAAGAGTGAGACCCCATCTCTACAAAAAATAGAAAAATTAGCCAGCGCATGCCTGTAGTTCCAGCTACTAGGGAGACTGAGGCAGGAGGATCGCTTGAGCCTAGGAGTTTGAGGTTGCTGTGAGCTAGGCTGACGCCGCGGCACTCTAGCCCGGGCAACAGAGTGAGACTCTGTCTCAAAAAAAGTAAAAAAGAAATTTCTTTTGCTACGCAATAGTGCCAAAAAAGAAGCAATGGGAATACAGAAGTGACTAGGAAAGAAAAAACTGAGATAAGGAATGTGAAAATGAAAAATTACCAAAAGGGGGGAAAAAGAGGACAGCACAGAACCAGGATGGTGAAGGCACACTTCAAACTGCAAGGACGCTGGCATTAATATAGTCTGTAGTATTTTCTCACAATTCCTAATAAAAGTAATTTTTTCTCTTTTTTGAGTATTCAGTAACTACTTAACTGACTTGCAAAATGGACAGAAGGACAGGAATGCCATTAAAACTCTAACTCTAACCATTCAATCACTTATTCAACAAGTATCTAATACCAACTTAATTTTATGATATAATCTTGCCCTTGCCTTCACGAAGCTTCAAACATAGTCATACCTTCCTAAAACAGAACTTTCCTAACCAGGACAATTTACTGTAGGACTAAAAAATAATTCATGTTAATAGTTAATTTATTAATAATGTTTTAATGGAATAAAAAAATTATTATTTTAAAATACAAAAAAAGAACCAGAAATTTAATTTGTTTTAAACAGAACCCTCTAACTGAAAAGACTTCATAAAAAAGCAAAAGCTGATCTTATCTTCAGATGACCTAAATTATAACAATCTAAAAAAAGATGGGGGAACAGTACAAAGTCAAACACGAGTCTCTCTGCAGACAAATCCAATAAATCCAATACAATCCATTTCCATTATAATTAACAAGAAGTCAGCCAAGGTAATATACTGCTTCATTTATTCTCCATAATTCCTCCAAGAAATGAACTACGTTTTTCAAAAGAACGTCCTTTTAAGCAAGAAATCTACCAAATACTCTACCATAAACGTTAGCATCTCAAAATCTAACACTACCCAAGTTTTCAAATAAAAGGTGAGTAACTTTGTGAATACACAAAGGAAGTTTACGGCATTTCTGCCTGAGGTATAAAAATAATAAGCATAAATGTTCTATATCCACTATAGACAAAAAGCAGAATGCAGAGCAGTATAAATAATAAAAGGTAAGCACATAAAAAAAAGAGAAACAGTACTCGTGTCAACAAATTTATAAGTAATTCTTACAGTCCCTCCTAAAAGATAACAAGATTCAAGAGAGGTTACGATTACTTCTCAAACCATACAACATCAGGATTTGTACATCCTCCAAGACAATTTTTCCCTAAGTGTGCTTTTCAAACTCCCAGACCCAGAAAGTTTCCTGGAAGGGAAAAAAAAGGATCTGGTCAAATAAATTTGGCAAACACCGCTTACTTTGCATCTCCATTTTAAAAACAAAACACAGTGCCTGCTTATCAAATCGTGTATAAACATTAGAGGTTTCCGTTTTGTTTTTTTATTTTCTTTTTACTGATTATAAGTGTGTATTACTGCTTTGTTTTTTATCATTACACATCACACCACACTTCTCTGTTGACAAAATTCTTTTTTCAAGGATATCTATTCAAATTTTTTGGATCATACCTTGGTAATGCTGGGACATGTAAAACTGAAGTGACTGCAGTCACTAAATAATCTACATAATTAACTTTCAAAAACGCACGTAGTATTCAACAGACACTACCTAAAAAGAGTATAAAAGACATCTTTGCTTGGACATAGAAGTGATCAAAACAAATTACTACGGTTTCCTCTGACACTGTTATTGCAAGACAGGCCGAGAGAGAATGCACATTCCAGTTACGACATTGACCTGGTTATTAATGCAGAATATGAAACATCAACCCAAATTGGAGTTTCGGCCTCCACATTTATAGTAACACGGTACAAAATGTGCCTGACCAAACCACGTCTAAATTTAAGCCCACGCTCCTTAATAACGATGTTTATTAAAAGAAAGTATAGCTGTGTCTGTGCTGTTAGCCCTTTCGATTTCTCAGGTAGCTGATCAAAGCATGATCTAAAAAGAGACACCATAACAGTGTAGTAGTTCTGTACGCTTTTTTTGGACTTTAGCAACCTTCATGCCTCAGGATCCAACTTGAGAAAAGAAAACGCCCCTATGACTTGCCATCAAATGTAGTTAACACTTTTTTTGGCATTTTCAAGAAACTAGCTTTAAAAAAGGTACTAGCTGGAAGGTAGACGCACAGCTAAGCACAGGTAAGCGTATGATAGCATGAGTAGTCCCTGGTGGTCTAGGGAAAAAAAACACAAAAAACAAAAGCATGCATGGGAATTTTACTATAATAGTGTTTACAGTATTTGCACCCAGCAAATTATGTCAAGCCTAAGGAGGTGTCAACCATCAGAAATCAGTGTCTTTCTCTATCTTAAATAAAAAAGAGAAATCAAATTTTAAAGCACATGATTCTAAGTTTAATGTGGATGAAATTCTGAATTTAAAACATCGAGTACTTTATAGAATTATTGACTATCCTATGATACAGATATTTACTACTTGACTGATTCCGAAGAACATCTTAATACCAGTCCAAAGTTACTCTAAGAGTGTGAAAAGCTAGTTACTGTATAATCAATATCACTCTCACATATTAGAAGATAGTTAAATTCAATAAGAAAAAGCAAAAAAGCAGTCAAAGCATTTAACAAATCTGAAAAAAATCCCTTGAGAAAAAAGTTCGACACAACCGACTTGAATCATTTGAGAACTTTGATTCCTAGTCTTTAAGAAGTATTATTTTAGTCCTAATAATTTGTAAGTTGCTATGATTTCAGATTTGTGATTTCTTTCAAATAAAACTATAATTAATTCATTTTAGAAGTATTTATTGAGCAACTACCACTATGGAAAAACAGATTAAAATACACATGAACCCTGCCCTACAGACACTTTAAAGGTCTAGAAGGAATAAGATACATATGTGTGTGGTAGAAAGCATAAGAAATGCACAGTCTAGTTAAAATACAAAATTACTCAGAGGGGACAGAGTATCTACAGTGTGGCAGGGGGTGCAGATTAGGAAAGACACTGGTGATGAATCTGAAGCACAGGCAGAATTCAGACAAAGAAAAGAGGGAAAAAATGAGAAAGGCAAAACAGATGGAAAACCACAATGAAAACAAACTTAATTTTGCAGAAATGGAAAAAAAATACAAAATACTAAATGACAATATAGAAGCTAGAAGTTCCAAGCTCTGGTAACTCAAATATCCAGGCCAGATCAGATTACCAATTAAAACATCTAACACTGTACTACACACTCTTGTGATGCTCTATAAATACTTCTAAATTAGTGACCCCGTGACCCCTTATATCTGCCATACTTCCTGACGGAATAAGACGGTGAAGCAAGTTCTATTCGCACTGTAACTCAGAGTAAATGAACTCTTTTCACATGATGAAGTACTTTTCCAATTTTGGAAAATTTCAGAAGACAAATTACTTCTCCAAGTTTCCAAAGTTAGGCAAGAACAACTTTCTTTTCAGCTTATATATACGACATACAGAAGTGATACTCAAACTTCATTTTGAAGTGATATAAAAACTATGCTGTTCCATTCACAGTGGCAAGATCAAAGTGTTCTAATTCCAACTCTGCAATACTGTACAAGCTGCTTTAGTGTTCTGTGCCTGTAAAATGAAGAGGAACTACAAGGGGCTTTCCAGCTTTAAAATCCTACACTCTTGTGATAAATTCTACCCTGTCTTTTCTATAGAAGTCACTGTGACAAGGCCAACTATAACAAGGAAAAAAAAAAAAAAAAGAAAGGGTATTCTTCTTCTAAACCATACACAGTAAAAACTACCCTTTATTGAGCATCTACCAAGGGCCAGGCTCTTTCTATTTCTTATTTCACTGAATCCTCACTACATCCTGAAGAGCAGGCACGTTCCTCATTTCACTTAGAGGGTATTAGCCATCTCTTGCCTGTCCCATCCAATCAGGGCTGGAAAGCCAGGAGTCAAATCAAGGTCTAACTCCAAAGCAAGTTCTAATAAACCGTACTTCAAAACCCGGTGTCTCAAGCCCTAATATCAGACAAAATAAATGAGCAAGAACCGAACAGGTGGGCTGTGATTATGGCACTCTGGAGAGGACACGGTCTTCTAACAGGGTCACCTGGCTGCCCTGTTTCCAGGCGGGCATGCACAAGGGGAGCCAAACGTTGTGTGTGGTCTGTTTGCGTGTGTGGAAGAGATGCCTTGATTTTCAAACGGGGGGAACAGTCACCAGATTTAAACTTCTGCTTGCAACAATTCTAACCTAGACTTGTACAGTTAGTTTTAATATTACATAAATTTCCCAAATTCCCAGGTAAGCATTGAAATATGGGCATCAGCAGTAAAATCTAGGCTTTAAAGTGAGGCACACCTAGGTTGAATCTTGGCTCTACGACTAGCAATGTGACCTCGGTCCAGTGACTTCACCTCTATGAGCCTTACTTCTTCACTTGTAAGGTGAGGACACCGTCACTTATTTTGCAGAGCAGTTAGGGATTAAAAGGGAACGTGGAACATAAAGAGCTCAGCTCGGTATTTAGCATAAAGTAGGAGCTCAAGCTACTACTCCTATTACCCTTCAGGCTGCCAGTAACAAAGCTACGTCTACGAACGCTTCCCAAAGTTTACCTTTGCAACGTCACACCTGTTCAGTGTGATGCAATCTAAAATCACTCCCAAATAACAAGTTTATTTTTAAAACTTCAGGTTCCCAGGAACAAAGTCACGTCCGTGCCTACTGCCCAAAGTTTACCTTTAAAACGTCACACCTGCGGTCACTGTGATGTAACCTGAAATTACTCTCAAACAAAAACTCTATTTTTTTTTTTTTTAAAAAAGAAGTCTTACGTCCTCAGTTCCGTTAGACACTAAGCAAACTTCAAAATAAGTTTATCCTAACCCTAAAATCTAAGCAACTTATCAAACACTGTTTTCCAGGAGCTCACCATTTTATTTTTTTAAAATGACAATGCAAATCGTGTCATTCAGGCAGAAAGCGGGAGATGTCCCTCCCCAGAGCGCGGAAGAGCCCAAGCGGGTTTTTGCCAAATGACATTTATATATATATACGTTTACGCGAGCCCAAGAAGCGGGGTCCGAACTAACCCAAAACCAGGCAGAACGACCTGGTCCTTCCAGCTGATGGGACACGAGCAGGTGGCTCTGCTGCCCCCGAAGACTAGCGTTTTATTTTCACACGACAGCTGGGCTTTAAACCTTGCAAGTCCCCCCGCCCACAAAACCCCGGTTTCGGACCCGGAGCGAGGACGCGGGGCTTCTTAACCCTGGACCCCTCTCGGCCGGTGTAGACGCGGGCGAAGGGCACGGAGCGCGCCGGGGGCAGCCGGGTCGGGCGAGCTCGGCGCGGCGTCCGTCCCCTCCCGCTGACCACCGTCCTCGCCCGGGCCGCGCGGGGCCTGCGGGGCGCGGCTGCCGTCCGCCCGGCCGAGCCGCCGCGCCGGGGACCGCGCCGGGGACAAGCCCCGGGGTCTCGGGAGAGGAAGGCGGCGTGGGGAGCCGCAGTGCACGACGGGGCGCGACACGCGACGTCCTCCGGGTCCCCAAGCCCGCCGTCCCCCGGACCCTGCGCGGTCCCCTCACCGTCTCGGCTTCGGTGTGCTGGGGTCCGGCACTCTGACCCCCCATGACCCCGCGGAGGAAATTCATCTCGCAGCCCAGCGCCCGGCTTCGCCGGCTCCTCGCGGAGAGAACAGAAGCCCGGCGCCCCCGGCCTCCGCAGGGCCCGGCCCGCAAGCCCTCGCTCGGCGCTCCCCGGCCGCCGCCACCGCCGTCCCCTCGCTCGGCGGCCGCTCCAGCCCCCGGAGGCCGGAAACAGCCGCCGCCGCCGGCCGGGATGCGCATGCGCGGGGACGTGGCATTACGTGGCGGCTCGGAGGGCGAAGGCGAAAGGGGAGAGCAGGCGGCGAGAGGAGCGCCCGGGCCGGCTTCCGCCGAAGGCCCCGCCCACCGCGCAGGCTCCGCCCCCTGCCGCAGGGACACGCCCCCTCCCGCTCCCGGCCCTTGGCGCGTCTCTACCGCTGGCCGCAGCCGCCCACGTGGTCGGAGCCGGGCCCCGCGGGCTGGAGCGGATCCGGTTGCGCGTTTCGGCTGGCGAGGCTCCTCGTTGTCGCCGAGAGGGACTGACTGTCAGCCATCGGGTCCGGGGGCTTATTCTGTTGAGTGGAAAAGTGAAATTTTCCCATCGGCCGACGTGACAGGTAAGGGTTCGTCTGGACTTGCGTGTTAGCAGCGCAGGCGTCGTGGCCTTCCGATCCCGGAAAATCGGCATTTTTTTTTACAGGGCTTTGTTTGGTGGTTCAAAAAAAAAAAAAGGGTGCTGGAGACCCCTCATTCCACGCACACTGGGGGGCGCGTTTCTCAGCCTTTGCTCTTCAAACCCGCCAGGAGGAATTCCCATCTTTAAACACCAGGTAGGCTGCTGTTTTCAGGTGTTGCGAGGAAGAGCCCGTCCAGCCCTGCCTGTCGCTGTCCCTGCATTTGGTAGTCCTTCAGGACTACGTTGTTGTGCAGTGTCAACGTGGCAGCCAGTAACAGTGTTTCGTTGCTAATTCTCAGCCCCTGTATTTTCAGTGGTTTTGTTTATAAAAAGCATGCAAAAGTATCATTTTTTTCTAATCAGTGTGCCTGTTCCTTTTGCAATTGTTAGATAGGGGGATGCAGTTCCACCAAACAGAAAGACAGAGTCACTGAGGCTGCAATTGGCAAGAGGAGTTTATTACCAACTAACTCCAGTTAGGGTCCATGTCTCAGAGCACCAACACGCAGTGGCCTCTTCTCTGCACAAAGGACCCCGGGCATCGCGGGAAGGGCAGTTTTATAGGGTCAGTTCAGGCAGCAAACAAAGAGCTGTCCACCCATTGGACATACATCTATTTAGTACAGTGATTGGTTCTTT